>JZKD02S1622785.1:1032693-1100825 GCA_000966675.3 Picea glauca
ATGGCCCCGGAAGTTAAAACTGCTAAAAATAGTAAATTACCAAAATTGCCAGAAACATGTTTTGGGCCAGTTGGAGAAGGTGGGTGGCCACCGATATCCACCTGGATCATCCATGACCATATTTTTTGCTAGAATTTGAGACAAATATACCACCGGATCATTCATTAGGGCTAAGCACTTAAACATCCTTGAATCAAAGGACAAAATGTATTTGTAAGGAATTGTAATGTCTAGGCCCAATTGGTCAATGACCACCTTGGGCATCAGATTATGGGATGCTCCTAAATCCAACATAACATTATGCAGCGTCATATCATGAATCTTGAGACTGACATAGAAAGGAGGGACCTCATCAACTTCACTACTCTCCTCTACATGTGGGCCAAATAAGATGGTAGGATGATCATCTTGTATATTCAAAGTATCAAAATTTTCTTCCATCTTGAGAATATTAATGATCTGATTTCTATATTCACTATTCTTTATCAGCTCATTGAATGGAACAAAATTTTTGATTATGTCCAACTCACTTCCAAAGTTAAAGGAAGAAGACTTTTTCTCTACCTCTTTGATGACTATCTCTTTTATTGTTTCAGGCACTTTCTTTGGAGGTTCTTCCTTATGCTTTCCTTTCTCCACAACATCCTTTGCAATAGAGTCCTTCTTAGGCTGACTTGAAGAAGGTGCATTATTTTGAGGTTCTTTGGTAGGATTTCCCTTTGGAGGATTTGCAGGCACCTTTTGGTTTCGAACATTATATTGTTTCTGGAATTGCATGATGGAATTCTGGAACCGTGTTTGGTAATCATCCTTTTCCACTGACAAACTCTCATCATTCTCCTACATGAATATTTCATTTTCATCCATGAACTAGTCATGTTGTTCTTTAGTTAAAAACACCTTTGTTTCATCACAATCATAGCAATGCATATTGTCTTCAAATTTTTCATCAAAATTCTCATTTACATACTTATTGGAATTGATGGTCTCCTCTGATTCATGGGTGGAACATCAACCTATTCTCTGGTGTTAGGCTTATTGTTTAAAGACGTCCTCTCCATCAGTTTCTCCATGGTATTCATCATCATTTCAAACCTCTCTTCTGATGACTGTGATGTTAAAGGTTCTGCCTTATCTTGAACCGTGTTCATGTCCCCATCAGAGTTATATTTGATCTTTATTGAGGCCATTAGAGTTACTTCAACTTCTATTGCATCACTCATCATATCATCTAATGAAGTAGATCTTCTTTCCCTAAACAACAAAGAAAAATCACTTTCAAAGGAATCAACATATCTAAGTTGAGAATCTCTAGGAGGGGGTTTTACTTCAGTAGGAATTGAATTATAAACTTTGATAAATCTTGTTGAAAACTCCTGCACTATTTTATCAGGTGACCTTCTCATGTTGTTATACTGGGTTAACAACCGAAGGGGTTTTTTCTTGTCACCCCACTTTGAAAGAAATATTGTTTCAAAGGATTCAAAATTTAGAATACTTGCTACTTGGAGAGCTCTGAACCACTTTCTGACTTATCCTACAAGACTTTGCGCAAATAGCCTCATTTTTGCATCCTCAAAATCTAGTTCTTCCAAGTCTATAAAATCATTGAACCAGACTAGATGTTTTTGGGCTAATAGATTGCCTTCGGCATCATACAACTTAATCCTTAGATTATACTCCTAGGGAAAATCATGTAACTGAGAAGGTAGAACAAGAGGGGAAAACCTAGCTTCCATGGTTGTTGTAAGGACTTGAAGTGAATGTTGGTTCTGAGTATGAATCACAAGAAGTTTGGTAGAGTCATCTAAAATTAAATCTTGGAACCTCTTCTTATCAAAGACGATCTCATTCAAACAAGACTCAAATTTAGTTCTCAACAGAGTTTGTTCAAATTTCACATCAAAATCAAGGTCTTCAATGCTTGTTACTCCATGTTTGGGCAAGGATAGATATCTGTCTAAACACAAAACTGGGTTTATTGGATTTTCTTTTCTTTTATGTACAATATTCTCAGGATCAGAAACAGGGATCACTACTTCTGGGTATGGGTTTCTCCTGGTATTAATTCTCTTGGGAGCCAGGATTTCTAGCTCAAACTACGTTATGATACTAGTCTCATTGTAATGGAGTCACCAGGGTAAATTTAGTCTCAGCCAATAAGGTGTTTGATTCATTTTCACCCTCAAGAATCAAATCTGAAGCTTTAATTCGTTCTTTTCCCAGGGAAGATTTCACTTTTGATCCCCGACAATGGCGCCAAAATGTTAGCACTCTGTAAATTTTCTCGGTTGATAAAAAAAATGACAAAGCTAACCTACAAACCAACTTTAGAGCTGGGTACTAGCCTACTCATCTCAAAGAGGGATCTCTCCTGTCACTTGGTATTTCTTTGACAATCAATGGCTAGGTTTTGTTTCTTTTTGTTTTTTTTTTAATAAATGTGTCAGCAAGGAAGGGGAGGGACACTTAGGGCTATGGAGCCAAACTTCTGAAAATGAATGGAAGCATTGACTGGTCTATGTAAATATCCAGAGGATAATGGATAAACGAGGCAAAAAATATGAGTTATAAATTGAAAGTGTAGAGTGTGATAAGAAAGGAGAGAAGAAGTAACTGCATCAAAGCATTAATGAAATGAATTCTGAATTAGTTAGGAAGAACTTAACATAGTTTAAATTGCTTAAGACAATAGCATCGCAAGATGAATTATGGGCGTTTAAAATATCCAATTTAAACAAAAGACAGTGTGAATGAAATCAGAAATATAGGAAATACATACAAAGAAAGGAGACTAAACTCAAATAAACACCATTAGAATATTTTCATGGAAACTTCGATAATTCTGCATGTGTATTCAATTCAGCTTTAGAAAATTACAATTTAAGTTTCGAACAGCTAAAATCTTTCCCTTGCACTTCTGCCAACATTAATACATTTGGAACCTCTAGTACTTATACAATTTGAGTTCCTTCATTGTGCAACCGATTACAATAACTGAAATGAAATGTTTCAGCTTCTAAAACTTATTACAATAATTGCAAACGACAATTTAAGTATGGGAACCGATTACAATGATTAACAAGGAAAATATTTTATGATCCAGCTGTTGATTCCTCTGATGCTTCAGCTCCTTCCTTTGCCACTTATTTTGTTCTAGTCTTCACTCTGATCTTCCATCTTTAGTCACACTTGGACATCATTTACTGGACCCTGGAAAATTGCACTTTGTTTTACCCAGTCGTACTATCTCCTTCCATTGCAAGTCAAAAGGGATATCATAATCCATCATTTCTTTGATTAGGATGTCCAGGTCAATGCAGGAAGCATATTTCATGATTGGTAGTCCAATCTTCATTGTTTTGAACTAATTCAAAATCTCAAAATTTGTAATCAAATGTTCAATCGGGGTTGCTCCTTTCAGGTTTTCCTCCAGGTTTTAAAATTTGGAGTGATCCATTCTGCACTGAGTGAGGTGAGAGTTGTATTCTTCCTGATCATATAATTTTCCTATGCCATCCCAAAATGGTGGGAGGCCTTTAATGAACAATTCTTCAAATAGATCCTTGAATTCTTTTACACTTTTCTCCATCTGTGTGGCCTTAGTTTGGACTGATTTTAGTAGGTTATGTTTGGAAATAACCCTCCTAGCCCAAATGATCAATGTAGTTCTATCTTTGACCCCAATGGTATGAAGTTCTGCAGTAGGGATGGAATTGAGCATGTTTATGGCATTTTGGGCCCACTAGGATGGTTTCTTTGCTAAGGTCTCATTCACAACGGTGCACCTATTCCTAGCTGTGATGGCCATGTTGTCTTTATCATTGATGAAGTTTAAATACACTTTGAACTTGGAAACTTCCACAGCTATAGAATCCCAGATGATGTGTTTGGCTCCTTGCAACAGTCCTTTACCTATTAATCTTATTTTCAGCTTGTCTATCCTTTCCTGCAAGGCTTCATTCTCCTTTTGAAATTGAGCCATCACTTCATCCTTTGTTTTCATTTCCTACTTCAATTTCTCTATGTCCCCTTTTAACCCCTTGATTTATCCTACCTTGAGTCTAACTTGTGACATAGCCTGTACAAGTCCGTCAGTGCTTGGCCCAGCTTCTACAACAGGAGGTACAACCACAACTTTGTTTAATAGTTATGTTTGTCCTTGTGACCAGTTCACTTTTTCTTGTTCTAGCTGTAATACCCTAGGCTTGTAGTTAAATGCCTCTTGTCAAAATGATTCCTTTTCCTATTCTAGAGAAACCAATTTTGATGTTTGTGGATGCTCTGTGGCATACATTTTCAATTTCGTCTTTAGGTTTTAAATCAATTTGTCCTTCTCATCTAATGAGGATTTCGCCCCTTGGGGGCCTTCAGATTCCAGTCTCTTGACCTGAGTCTGCCAAGCTCTATTGGATGCCTTTTCTTGCCTTAATTGCCCTTCCAATTTTATTGCATAAGATGGCAACTTTGAATTATTCAAGATTAAACCTAACTAATCAGAATACAACATATCACTGGTATTCCTGTGGAATTTGAATTTGTCTAGATCATTGATGTTGTCATACTTATTCTTGATCTCAGATACTTTGTCTTCGTCTACAACTATAATATTAAGGCTTCTTGTTCTCTATATCTCTTACTGTGAACAGAGAAAACTTGTGCAGAGAAATATTTTCCACTTCAGGGACTAACTCCCTCATCTCACCCATAGCCATATTTCCTTTCTCAACATATGGTTTTGCCAAATCCTCTTTAGATTGATAAGCTTCTCTAGATGTCTTATCAGAGATGTGTTTTTTGGTACTAAAAGTTGTTGAGATGCCTTCACTTTGGAGCTTGCTTCCCTTCTCAATTTCTACAGTACTGGTACCACTCTCCACCATATCCATATTTACTTGTTCTTTAAGTTCTTCCTCCTCTAGATCCACTATTTGTGGGGACTGTGTAATATTCATCTTCTTAAGGGAAATTTGATGATCACTGGTGCCCATGGCCTCTAAACTGCTTCTCTTGTTGTAAACACTTAATTTGGGGACTTTTAATATCATCTTATGAGGATCTTGTTCTATTTGACTCCGTTGCAGGGTTGCCTCCACTTGTTGTGTTTGATCTAGTTGCAAGATTGCTTACATATCAACACAGACTTCTAGATTTTCCAACTTATCAAAACCCTCAACATGTTCATGCTCATAAGGGGCTTGTTTGTTCATTAGTCTTCTCTTGGATAGGATCTGATGTGGATCATATATTCTTCCCTGTAGCTGTTCAAAACCAAACTCTTTGAATTTTTCTTGGATCTGAGATAAGCATGATCTAGTTTTGACAATGAAGGGTCCAATGATAAAAGGGAATTTGAGGTTGGAGGCTTTGTGAAATTTCAGGAAATGATTTGTCTTTGATGTGATTCTTTTCCTGATGAATTGAAGGGAAAAGACTCTGGGGGTTAGAAAAATATGTAGAAGATAGGGGGATTCATGACAACCATAAACCCAGACCACTGTTGAATGCATGAACAGTACCCAGTCCCCCACTCTGTTTTCTGGATTTGGCTGTAAATAGATCCTCATGTCATCCAGAACTCTAGGTAGGATGGTGTTGAAGATCAAACTTTAAACCTTGGACATGAATTTGTTGATGAATATGAGCAATGTGAGTCTCTTACATTCATTTGATATCGATGTTGCTTTAGGAAATTCTCTCTTAATCGTTTCCAGGAAAATCTTCAACAAGTATGTATAATATCTGAAATGTCTTATAGAGTGAAAATTCACTAGTTGTTTATGGATATTATCAACTATGAATTGATCAAAACTGACACGGACTAATGGACTAGACTTTGACTGAAAAAAAGTCCAACAGGAAACCCAACATGACCTCGACCACATGTTTGTCATTATCTAGACCTAAAATTTGACTCAGCAGGGAACAAACCCATTGGACCTCAATAACCATTATACTCACATTCATTGGCAAAGACAGACTTTCTGAAAGATGCTCTGGTTTGACAATTGTCTGTAAAAATATATCATTGACTTCTGATGGACACTCCCTATAGACCCTAATTATCTTTTCTTCCTCGAAATGTTCATACACTACGGAGAAATACTTTAGTATGCCGAGGGCACCTTGAATTGATAGACTCTCTACCCTACATAGGACCTCAGACCCCTGTTTATCAACAACGACTTTCTCTTCCTGTGAATATTTCTTTGCGCACCAACCTATGAGTTCGAGAAAAGGGAAAGTGACCTCGACAACGTAAGGGACTATAGTGGCTTGGACTACTTCAAGGAATGGTATATGCCTTCCTACATTATCAGACATATTACTCCTGGACACATAGATGGGCGAAATGGTGATTTCATTGTTGAACACGTTTGAATATCAGTCAATTAGGGATTCTTCATTTAATATAGGGTCTTTCTCTATCATTGACGTTATGATAGGGTCCATGGAGACAATGAAGAATACTTGGAAATGTGCAGAAATGGCATGGACTTGGCATACTGTTGAGCTACAGTTGAATGGGGGTGGTCGCTCCAACTTTCAAAAATTCCATTATTTTGAAAAATAATAAAATAAATGACAAGTGCCCTTTATATACTTTTTATATTTCGGGGGCACGAGGAAGTGGTTTGGGGAAACTTGATTCTCGCCCTGAAATACACCCAGTGGTGCCACGTGGTCCCGACCGAAAACCATGGTTTAGTTTTTGGCCCTCTTTCGAGAATTACCACTACGCAACTCCTCCCCCCAAAATGATACTCGACCATCGATCTGGGGAGCTCGCGATCTACGACGTATCAAGTCCCATCACCTTAGTGCCCCACCATATTTAGTCTCCTCCTTCCATATTTAGCCCCATCTCTAGTTTGTTGGGCTTCCATAATGGTTTAGCACCTCACTAGGTCCTGGAATCTTGATTTCACACCAAAATGTTAATGGTGATAACACACACCATTCTCAACAACAATGTATCCTAGGTACCGAACCATGTCCATGCCAAAGGATCATTTTTCCAAGTTGACATATAGTTGGTGTTGCCCCAGAGTGTGAAGAAATTGTTGGATATGCTACAAGGGTTCCACCCAAGTCTTGTTGTAGATGAGGATGTCATCCAGATACACCACTACAAAATAATTGGTGAAAGGCTGTAATATATTGTCCATCATCCTCATGAAAGTTGTTGGGGCATTTTTCAAACCAAAAGGCATGACCATCCATTCAAAAATACCTTATTTTGAGTTGAAGGCAATATTCCATACATATGTCTTCTCTATTGGGACCTGATGGTAGCTATACTTTAGATCAATCTTATTGAAGTATTTGTCCCCCTTGAGTTGGTCAAGGAGATCATTTATTCGAGGAATCAGGTATCGATTCTTGACTGTGACCTTATTTAGGGCTCAATAATCAATGCAGAGTCACTAGGTTCTATCTTTCTTCTGCACTAGCATGATCAGGCTTCAACAAGGTGATGAGTTGGGTCATATGTGCCCCTTGTGGGGTAGTTCTTGGATTTGACGCTTGATCTCCTCATTTTCTAGCAGAGAGTAGCAACAAGCTAGCCCATTGGGTAGAGGTGTGTCAAGATTCAGATCAATGGAATGATTGACTTGATAGTGTAGAGGTACCCCAATAGGTGAGGAGAATATATATTTGTATTCTTCCACAACCTTATTCACTTGCTTCTGTTGTGTGGAGAGGTCAACCACAAAGGCCTTGTGATCTGGGAGGCTCCCCAGGCTCAAAAAATGCTCAAAACTCAAAGTTCTAAGAATTGGATGCAACCAATTCCATTGTGATCGACTCATTGCATTGATTCTGACAGTATATTCACTTTCTCAAATGGACTTCGTATGCGAGAGTTATCGCATTCTGATCATATTTTCGAACAGGTAAAAAGTCAAAAGTCAAACTGACAATGCTGATGTCAGGATGATGACAACATGACATCACCAATGACACCTCATGATGTAGAATTGGACCAATGATAGTGTGACAAGTGGAAATAGTTGACAGGGCAGATGTGGATGGCAGATCCAATCAGAATTGGACATGTGGCACAATTTGGTCAAATGTTGAGGTGCCATGTGGCCCAGGCATGGGCAGCCACGTGGCACCAGGTTAGGGTTGAGTGGCAAGTTCCAAAAACAAATTTTTGGGGGTCCATGGGTTTTGAACCCATAACCACCCACCAAGCCAAATCCTTTGGAAAATCTCCAACACCAACGCGCCATACATAGGACTTATTAACATAAGTCAAATATATATATTATAAGTTTTGTATTGTATTAAGGTTGGCACAAAAGGGGCTAGTGCTAAGCCCCAACCCATGGTTTCATATAGTATTGTGACAATAGGTCAGCAGAAAGGGGGCGCGGTCACAACCACTAGGGCACGTTTGCAAGGAAGGTCCCATGGCATGCGCCCTAAGACCAGGAGCTAGCGTGTTTAACAGGGCAGCACTTAGCCCTTTGGGCTAGCGCTTGGCTATATGGAGTGCATATGACCGATAATTGAGGGCCCGTTCTTAGCCAAGGGGGATTACTATGTAATTTTTAATTAAAAGTGGGTTTTTGACTTATATTTAGCCCAGAATTGGTATTTTACCTGATATTATGACCAGAAAGTGGTTTTTTGGGGATATCTTGGCCATTTGGAGGGGGATTTGATCCCAGAAAGAGGTCAGATCTTCAGGAGAAGTTAGGAATCTCTTGTTGAGCCTAAAACATATATAAACCAGGCCTTTTAGAGCTTGAGGGTAACTTTTTGATGCAGGGAATTTGAGGAGCAGTTTATGTATTTTGGCTTTTTCTCATGTTTTGAGAGGCCTTTTTGTCAAGTTTGTGAGAGGAGTTTGAGGAATAATACATGCATCTAAGCAAGGATATCTTTCACAATAGATATGAAGTATGTTATGTAACAACATGGATCCATTGTAAGAGAACCTGAGCATTTGAAGATCAATAAAAAAAAGGTCCTCCACTTGGAAGCGGACCCAAAGACGTAGCCACTCATTGGTGAACTCCATTATCAAGCTTTTATTGTCTTTGTCTCTTTTTGTTGTTGTTCATATATCTATTTTTACAGCATGATTAATTAATAGTTGAACTCTTTAAACCACTTTAAGCATCTAAATAAGACAATTGTTTATTATTCCTTCCATTTTTGGATCAAGTATTTTGGTATTAGAGCTTTGGTTGTTTTGGAAGGTTTAACAAGTGTAGGGTGGATGCTTACAAGATACAAATATAAGAAATGAGAAGGATCATTGGCTGAATTCATTCATGAGATAGAACGATTGTTGAGGAAGAAAAGAATGGCTTCAGAAGGAGAGCTTTCTCCACGAACCAAGAAACTAGAAGATGCATTTTTCTCCATGTCTGAAATGGTCAAAGTGTTGTATGAGGATTTCTTGGAGAGAAAGAAACCAGCCTTGGGAGAGATCTTAATGAAGGTTAAAAGTGAAGGGGAAGGAGAGTCTTCAAAGCCTCCTCCTACGCCACCTTCACCACCATCTTATCCTTCTTCTTCCAGTTCTACATCAAATGCTAGTTCTCGTTCTACAACATATACCATACAAAAACAAACACATAAGAATAAGTCTAATATGCCTTTGTTAAAACTTGATGTTAAGTTTGATTTACCTTTGTATGATGGAGAACTAAATGTAGAAAAGTTAGATAATTGAATAAGACAAATTGAAGTGTATTGTAGGATACAGAGAATCATAGATGAAGAGACTATGATCCAGCTTGCTAGTCTCAAGATGGGAGGAACCGCCTTTGTTTGGTGGGAAAGCAGGACAAAATAGGATCTTAAAAAGTTTGGTAAGACTCTCTCTTCATGGTTTGATTTTACATCTGCTTTAGGAAAGAAATTGTATCCTCTAGCTTACATGCAACAAGCTATTATGTCATGGCAGGATTTTAGACAGTTAAAAGGAAAAATTGTTCAAAGTTATACACTAAAGTTTCACAAAAGAGCTTTGTTGTTGGGAATATCATTGGATACTCAAGAGACATTGCTTAAGTATATAGGTGGTTTGCATAGCTATTTACGACATACCATTCTTATGTTTAATCCTACTAGTTTAGATGAGGTGTGTGTGCAAGCGACTCATCTTGAATCTAGAGGCAAGAATGTAAATGTTGATTTTGTAAAACCATTCAAATATACTAAAGGAAAATTTAAAGGCAAGGGTAAATAGAAGTTCAAAGGAAAGAAAACTTATACAGTGAAGAAGGAGAAACCTACATGTACTCATTGTAAGAAGGAAGGCCATAGTGAGGATCATTGTTGGATCCTTCACCCAGAGTTGAAACCAACAAAGTTTGGGAATAAAGGAAAACCAAATACTACTGCGATAGCTCAAGTCGATTTGGGGTCAGATTCGGGAGATGAGACAAAGATCACAGTCACAAGAATCAAAGGTAAAAATTTTGAAGCTAGTACAATTTCTTCAATTCAGTCTTTAAAAGTTGATAATGAAGTTGATGAGGTCAAACGAACAGAACTATTTCATATAAGGGTAATTTCCAAACATACAAAAATTGATACTCTATTTGACAGTGGCTCACAAGTAAATTTGATATCAGAAGCAATAGTTAAAAAGTTGGGATTAATCACTAAACCTCATAAGAAACCATGTCCCTTAGGATGGATTCATAATGATAATCAATTGCAGGTGGAAAGACAATGTGTCCTAAAGTTTGCAATTAATTCACAGTTCATAGATGATGTTGAGTTGGATGTAGTTCCACTAGATATATGTGGTATCGTACTTGGAAGTCCATATTTTTATGATAGAAGAGAAATATTCTATCGTGAAGACAATAAGTATCAATTAACTAAAGATGGAAAATAATATATAGTAAGGGCTCATCAAAAGAAATTGAATTTATCACTAATCAACTCAGGACAAATGAAGAGGATTGTAAATCTCAGTAAGCGATATCTCTTAATGGTGGTAAAATCTAAAGACACTGTCGGAATTGATACTTTCAAAGATTGTGATGCGAAGTTAAAAGATGATTTAGTTAGAATTGTTTCTGACTATGATGATTTATTTCTAGTCCCGAAAAGATTGCCTCCAAAACGACAGGTTGAACATGAGATACAATTGCAATAGGATGTTCCTCTTCCTAACATTGACATGTACAGGCTATCAGTCTTGGAAAATATAGATATCAAGAAACAGGTACAAGAGCTAGTTGAACAAGGGGTCATCAGACCTAGTGCTTCTCCATGTGGGTCACCTATCATCCTAGTGCCAAAAAAAGATGGCACATGGCACATGTGCGTGGATTTTCAAGCTTTGAACAAAATAACGGTAAAAAATCATTACCCTTTGCCTCACATTGATGATTTATTAGATCAACTGAAACATGCAGTTTATTTCACTAAGTTAGACTTAAGAACTGGTTACCATCAAATGAGGGTTGTTGAATAGGATATATGGAAGACTGCTTTTAAAACAAAACAGGGATTGTTTGAATGGTTAGTGATGCCATTTGGGCTTACTAACGCACCTGCTACTTTCATGAGAGTTATGAATGATGTATTCAGGCCTTTCATTGATGAATTTGTAATAGTCTACTTAGATGATATTCTTATATTCAGTAGGACCAAGGAAGAGCATGTCCAGCATGTTAAGAAGATACTTTCAGTGTTGCAAAGAGAGAAATGTTTTGCAAAATTTTCAAAATGTGAAT
Organism: Picea glauca; assembly: GCA_000966675.3. NCBI lineage: Eukaryota > Viridiplantae > Streptophyta > Pinopsida > Pinales > Pinaceae > Picea > Picea glauca. The sequence goes on from JZKD02S1622785.1 coordinate 1,044,411, forward strand.
TTGGAAAAACATCTCTTGTATATCTAGCTTACATTGTAGGAGGTGGAGAGCTTAAGATTGATCCCTCAAAATTTGAGGTTATTGTAAATTGGCCAACACCTACAAATTTAACCAAAGTAAGAAGCTTCATGGGAGCAACACAGTATTGGTGGAATTTTATTGCAAACTTCTCTCTGATTGCAACACCTTTACATGCTTTAACAAGTGTGAAAAGGGGATTCCAATGGGGAGGAAGCCAACAAAAGGCTTTCGATACTTTGAAAACAAAGATTAGTATAGCTCCTATTCTGGCATTGCCAAATCTCCAACAGTATTTTGAAATTGAAACTGATGCAAGTGGCTATGCCATGGGGGCAGTGTTGATGCAGCACAAAAAACCCATATGCTATCATTCTGAGACCTTCACTACAACAGTAATTAACTATCCAACCTATGATAAAGAACTGTATGCTCTAGTACAAAGTGTTAAAAAGTGGAAACATTATTTAATGGGTAAAGAAACAATAATACACACTGATCATCAACCATTATTTGCAATCACAAACTAAGCTACAACAATCAAGGCATTTTAGATGGATGGGGCTTTTACAACAATTTCACTTGGTCATTAGATATAAAAAGGGCATTCATAATAAAGTTGGTGATATGTTATCTAGGCATCCTAGTACAATTGCTACAATCCTTAAGCACAATTCAATCACTCATGAAAGTTATATTGAACAATATGCTGAGGATAAAGATTTTAAGAAAGTCTATGCAACTTTAAGTAATGGTAAAAGAGTAGAAGAACTGAATTATCATATTAAAGAAAAACTCTTGTATCATTTGGGCAAGTTATGTATTCCAAAAAGTGAAAGAGTCCATGTCATCAGAGAATCACATACTTCTCTTATAGCAAGGCATTTTGGGGTATATAAAATAGTTGCTCAATTACAAAGATTTTGTTATTGGCCTCGAATGCATGAAAATGTGTCTAAATATGTAAAAGGATGTACTATGTGTGCAATAAGCAAACCATGTAAGAAAAAGCTGGGATTGTACACTCCACTTCCTATTCCTTCTAGACCATGGGAAAGTGTATCTATGGATTTTGTGGGTGGATTGCCTATGTCTAGAAAAGGTCATGATTACCTGTATGTAGTTGTGGATAGGTTCATCAAAATGTGTGTCTTGATTCCTTGTATAAAATATGTCACAGCTAAAAAAACGGCTCAAATGTTCTTTGAAAATGTATGGGTTCATTTTGGTTTACCTACTTCTATTGTATCTGATGGAGACTCCAGATTTCTTGGGAAATTTTGGTCAAGCTTATGGGAACTTATGGAAACCAAGTTAAATAAGAGTACAACATTTCATCCACAGATGGATGGATAGACAGAGGTGGTGAACAGGACAGTAGTGCATCTACTTCGGGGATATTTCAATAAACATCCTAAGCTTTGGGATGAACATTATTGTTATGTACACCATGTGTATAATCGAGCCAAACATTCTTCTACTCAGAGATATCCATTTGAAACTTGTTTGGGGTACTTGCCAAAGTCTCCTTTGGATTTTGTCTTTGGAAAATACATTGTAGTAGGAGGACACATTGATGTGGACAGGTCTACAAAGTTCATTGAATGTATCCAGTTGATCCATCAGGCAGTACAGGAACAGTTGGGGAAAATATAGGCCAAGTACAAGGAGAGGCATGATATGCATTGAGTTGATCATTAGTTCAAAGAAGGAGATCAATTCTTGTTATACATCATCAATGAAAGGATGCAAGGTGAAGGAAAAAATATTAAACCAATTCGTTATGGTGCTTTCAAAATTTTAGACAAGATTGGCACTAATGCTTTCCAGTTAGAATTGCCTCCATATATGCAAATCTATTCAGTTGTAAATGTGGAAAACTTGAGATTGTATGAGCCTCCTATGATCAAGGATCAAGGAGAGAATGTTCATGTTCCTACCATTGAATATTTTTCTACTGAATATATGAACGAGTTGCAAGAAGACACCATATTGGACAAAAGAGTCTAAACTTCTCGTAGGGGCGATGTGGAGTATCTTCGAGTGGGATTGAAGGGAACAAATCCAAGTCAGGCCAAGTGGATGGAGACTAGAAAGGTGAGGACATGGTATCCTCACTTAGTTACCAACCGATACCAGACTTTTGGTGCTCCAAAATCTTCCAATTGGGGAGGAATGATCCGAGAGGCTCCCTAGGCTCAGAAAATGCTCAAAAATCAAAGTTCTCGGAATTGTATGAAACCAATTCCATTGTGACCCGCTCATCGCGTTGATTTCAGCATTATATTCACTTTCTCAAATAGACTCTATATGCAAGATTTATCGCATTCTGATCATATTCTCAAACAGATCCAATCAGAATTGAACACATGCCACAATTAGGTCAAATGTTGACGTGCCACGTGGCCTAGGCATGGGCAGCCACGTGGCACCAGGTCAGGGTCAAGTTGCAAGTTCCAAAAAACAATGTTTGGGGGTCCATGGGTTTTGAACCCATGACCACCCACCAAGCCAAATCCTTTGGAAAAGCTCCAACACCAATGCGCCATACATAGGAGTTATTGACATAAGTAAAATATATATATTATAAGTTTTGTATTATATTAAGGTTGGCGCGAAAGGGGCTGGGGATAAGCCCCAACCCATGGTCTCATACAATCTTGTGACCATAGGTCAGCAGAAAGGGGGTGCAGTCACAACCACCAGGGTGCATTTGCAGGGAAGGTCCCATGGCATGCACCCTAAGACCAGGAGCTAGCGCGTTTAAGGGGCCAACACTTAGCCCTTTGGGCTAGCGCTTGGCTATATGGAGTGCATATGACTACGAATTGGGGGCACACGCTCAGCCAAGGGGGCTTACTATGTAATTTTTAATTAAAAGTGAGTTTTTGACTTATATTTAGCCGAGAATTGGTATTTTGCCTGATATTATGACCAAAAAGTGGTTTTTTGGGGATATCTTGGCCATTTAGAGGGGTATTTGATCCCAGAAAGAGGCCAGATCTTCAGGAGAAGTTAGGATTCTCTTGTTGAGCCTGAAACATATATAAACCAGGCCTTTTGGAGCTTGAGGGTAACTTTTTCATGCAGGGAATTTGAGGAGCAGTTTATGTATTTTGGCTTTTTCTCATGTTTTGAGAGGCCTTTTTGTCATGTTTGTGAGAGGATTTTGAGGAAGCATACATGCGTCTAAGAAAGGAGGTCTTGCACAATAGATCTGAAGTATGTTATGTAACAACATGGAGCCATTGTAAGAGAAACTGAGCATTTGAAGATCAATAAAAAAAGGTCCTCCACTTGGAAGCAGGCCCGGAGACGTAGCCACTCATTGGTGAAATCTGTTATCAAGCTCTTATTGTCTTTGTATCTTTTGTTGTTTTTCATATATCTATTTTCACAACATGATTGATTAATAGATGAAATCTTTAAACTACTTTAAGCATCTAAATAAGACAATTGTTTATTATTCCTTCCATTTTTGGATCACCTTGGTTGTGGCTGCAATATTTTTATCATTCTGAGAGCGAATAACGAAGAAGAAAAAATTCTCGGTCTGAGAGATGACCTTCCTGCATTGCTTGGAAGAGATCAAGGAATTATCACTAGGTGAGACTACCTTGGGTATCCTGTACAATTTTCTGTTCAAAGTAATAATAACACTTTGAGGCCTAGACTCATATACAACTTGACATTTCCATAAATAAGATTGGACCAAAGGAAAATCACAAACTTCAAGGGGAGAAACACCACACAATACCTCATTTTTGAAAGGCTTGATGTCGCACGATAGGTGACACTATTGGCTACATAGATGATTTTAGGGGCTAAATTTCGCCAATGGGCTAATTTTCCATGCTTTTTCAAAAAAAATGATTCTGCAATTTCCAATTTTTCTAAAAACATTTCTCCCAAATTCCATAGAATAAAATTATTTTACCTTAAAAATTGCCAAACTTTTATAGAATCTATATAAATCCTTAGAAATTTGAATATTTTTACAAAACTAGCGCCAAACATTTTACATTTTGCATATTAAGGACTAGTAAGATTAACCCATGTTTCTACATTTTAGTATAAATTTCCATCCTTAAAATTATCGCTTGTGGGATGACACAAATATCACTTCCTTGGCGGAGCCATTCGATGGTGTAGGGATGTAGGTGTGACATTGTTGGTAGGGCTATCTTCTTGATGACATCCACTAAGATGAGGTTATTCTAGCTACCTCTATCAACGATGAGGTCCAGTGGAGTTCCTTTCACCCACATCTATGAAAGAAAGAGGCAGTCGCCTTCCTCTGGCTCATCAGGTTCACTAGGCTGGATCTTGGTGGTAGCAACGATGGCACTAGGTTCTGTGTCAATGATCCATCTCCCCTTTTTTGGTTCTGACACAGAGTCGAAACCTACATCTGATTCAAAGGATTTCACCTCATCCACCAATGACTACTTTCAGCAGTAATCAACAGTGTTATGTCAAGGGATCTTATGGAAGTCACACCACTTCTCGGTATCTTTCTTCGTATGCTCACAGAAAGTATCCTACCAATATTGGACATGGAGGATTGCCTTGAGGAGCACAAATGTAATCTTTTCTCTATCGAAAAAGTTGTGGATGGAAAAATACCCTTCTAGAAGTTTTAACCATTTATCTATGACATCCGCATCTATTCTACCTTCAAATATAGGAATATCAAAATTTATTTGTACCATGAAGGGGGCGGCGCCTCCACTTGAGGTATATGCCTCGCTTGGTGGTAGTTGTTGTTGAAGGATTTGAGCAAAGTTGTCCATCATCTCGTTCCTATGTCGCTTGAGGTATTCCTCGAGAAACTTTTGAAAGGATATCCTATCTCATCACCTTTATTTTCTTCCTCCATGGAAGGTTTCTTAGGCATGTGAGAGAATTTTTCCTCAAGAGAAACAAGCTCGAGACCCAACTCTCTATACCCTAACCTTGTCGGGGACATGCACTAAAAAATGAGAAGGAGCAAACCTCTTTGATACCATTGATTCAGATTTATGAGAAGAATGAAATGAAAGCACACATTTATAATATTAACATAGAGACAAAGTGAATAATAATAGAGATACATTAAAACTTGACTTCTATTAAATAAGAAATATGTTGAAACTGTAAAATGCTGACTAAAACAAGCTTGCTAGAATGGTGGCATCTTATTTTTGAGAAGAGATGTGACGACTACACTCATTCACAAGAAGATGAGTACAGTGAGGCTCTAAAGTATTTTTTACAATAAACTTCAATTTCAAAACCATAGACATCCAAAAAACCTAACCCTAGGATATGAAATGCCAAAAGTCATGTGGGCCCCATTGGGGTAAGTTAGTACATTAACTTCTCGGGGTCGTAACTTTTTCATACGATCTCCATTTTGGGAAAACGATAGCTCGTGGGAAATTTATTTACGAGGATCCTCATTAAGGGGGTTCAATAATGCATTTATCAATCCTTAAGGTTGCCTATCACCAAAAAATGTTGTTTATTCCCTCAAAAAGGCCCCAGAAGTTTAGGCCCCAAAAAATTGTGAAAAATAGTAAATTTAACAAAAACTGTTTTGAGACAGTTGGAATAGGTGGGTGGCCACTGATATCCTCCTATATCAATCCTCCCCCCTTAGGAAGAAATGGTCTTCATTTCATTGAGTTTCCCCATCATATGAGGAAATTTCTGTTGAATTTGAACCCGGGTGAGCCACTTGCCTTGGTGCAGGAGTTGCCCTACTTTGACAACCCGATAAATATGGATCCTATGCAGGAGAGTTCCTTTGAATTCTTGTTCCATGCATTCAGGGTTGAGCTCTGTTTGTGTCAATTGTTCTTCGATCTCCTAGGTTTCCAATAATGGTGGAAAATATGGTCGAAGGAGGTCCACATTGAACATTGGGTGTAAGCCAAGGAAGGGGGGAATGTTGATCTCAAAAGAATTGTCACCCACAACCTTGGTGATCATGTATGGTCCATAATGGAGTGGGAAAAGATTTTGATGAGGCTCTGTAAGGAATTCTTTCTACAAGTGCAACAAACTTTGTCTCACACCTGAAACTTGTGTTCCACCCAGTGTTGATCATGGCGTTGCTTGTACCTGGCATTAAACCTGTTGGTGAATGTGATGGATTCGCTCAATGAATCATGAGGATTGGTAAGATTTAGTCATAGCATGGGATGAGTTGGCATGGGTGGCCACAATGGGTAGTGCAACATCCATGGGACCCAATGGTTGGAATCCCAACCCCACCTGAAAGGGGATGTGGTCGGTTGAGCTATGTATGGCTCTGTTGTAGTTGTGATGAACATAAGGAAGACTCTCATCCCATGTGTCGGGGTGCTTGGAATTGTACATGTGTATAATATGCACGATCATACAGTTGAAAAACTCGGTTTGTCCATCCATATGGGGGTGGAAGGCAGTGGATTTGTTGAACTTGGTGTCCAACAATGAAGAGAGGATTGACAAAAATGTGTTGAGGAATCGATTGTCCTTATTTGAGATAATGGTTTGTGGGTTACCAAAATGTACCCACACTCATTCAAAGAAGATATTGGAAGTGGCCTCCACTATGATTCTCTTCTTGAAAGCAACAATAATCGCCATCTTGGAAAAGCGATCAACAACCACAAAAACACAGACATTTCCTTGCTTGGTGGATGGAAGGCCTAACATGTAGTCCATTGAGATGGATTCCTAGGGCCTATCATGAGTAGGTAGAGGGGTCTACATGACCTATTTCTTAGTGGTTGGTTTGAAAATAGTGTAGGTAGTGCATGACCTTATATACTTGTTGACATCCTGTCAAAGCTTCGACCAGTAAAAATGTTGTTGCAGCACTGCCAATATCTTTTCAACGACGAAATGTCCTGCCACCCGAATGTAGTGGGATTCCTAAATCAACTTCACCTTCTCTCTTGATGGAATGAAGAAATGGCCTAGATGGTATAACAACTCATCCTGAAGATGGAAATTAGTGATAATTGTGTTGGCATCCAACATCTAGTAGGTGGTGGCGAAGTTAGGATCTTTCTCATAGAAGTGGGGCCATTCATAGGTCTCGTGGCCGCAAGATTCTAACACCGTGGTGAGTGTCACGATTGGACGTAATATGAGGCAATAGTTGACCCGGTTGGAACTACTATCAACTTATACTTGATGTTGAGGTTGAACTGCTACAAGTATGTGGACCACTTCTAATGGTGGTCTTTCTGTAATTTTTCTTGTGTTTTCATAAACTGTAGCGACTTATGATCAATGTGGATGACTATATCTTTCCCAAGAATGTAATTCCTCCACTGGTGGCAAGCCTGCACAGTGGAATACATTTATTTTTCATAATTAGAGTACTTATGGAAAACATCTGTGTCTCACTATGATATGCCATGGGGTGGTTGTGCTAAGTGATAATTGTGCCCACAACATAACCTAAGACATATGTCTCGATCTCACAGGGTTGTTGCAGGTCAGGTAATGAAAGTACTGGGGATGAGCACAAGAGCTAATTCAAATCATATAATTCTTGTTATTGGGACATGCCCCCAAAAAATTGGCCTTACCACCACCCTTGGTTACTTGGTTGAGGGCCCATGTAATATGGGAGAATCCCAACACGAACCTGTGATAGAAATTCGCAAGGCCTAAGAAGCTCTGAAGCTCCATGAGGGTGGTTGGGTTTGGGAAGTCACGGATGACTTAGATATTGGTTGGATCCACATGCACACCATGCATAAAAAAATGCTCATAAAAAATGTAGCCTAGATAGTCGACCTTGTCCATGCCGAAGGAGCATTTTTCCAAGTTGGCATATAGTTGGTGTTGTCACAGAGTGTGTAGAACCTATTGGATATGTTGCAAGTGTTCCACCTAAGTCTGGTTGTAGATGAGGATGCCATCCAGATACACCAAAACAAAATAATTGGTGAAATGATGAAATATATTGTCCATCATTGTCATGAAAGTTGTTGGGGAATTTTTCAAACCAAAAGGCATGACCAACCATTCAAAAAGACCTTCTTTTGACTTGAAGGTAGTCTTCCATACATCTATCTACTCTATTGGGACCTGATGATAGCTAGACTTCATATCAATCTTACTAAATTATTTACCCCCCTTGGTTTGATCAAGGAGATCATCGATTCAGGGAATTTGGTACATGTTTCTGACTGTGATCTTATTTAGGGCATCGTAATCAATCCAAAGTCGCCAGGTACTGTATTTATTCTACCAACATGATCGGGCTTCCACAAGTTGATGAGTTGGGTCAGATGTTCCCCTTGTGGAGAATTTCTTGGATCTGAAGTTTGATCTCCTCATTTTCTAATAGAGAAAGGTGATAGACTGGCCCATTGGGTAGCAGTGCATCGGGGGTCATATCGATGGAATTCTTGACTTGACAGTGTAGAGGTACTCAAGTAAGTGAGGAGAATGTGTCTTTGTATTTTTCCATGACCTTATCCACTTGCTTCTGCTACATGGAAAGGTCAACTGTAGAGGCCTTGGTTGTGGCTACAATATTTCTCTCGTTCTGAGAGAAAATCATGAAGAAGACAAACTTCCTGGTCTGAGAGATGATCTTCCTGCATTGCTTGGCAGACACCAAGGAAATAGCACTAGGTGGGACTGCCTCGGGTATCCTATATAATTTCCTGTTTAAAGTAATAATAACACTTCAAGGCCTAGACTCATATACAACATGATGTTTCCATAAATAAGGTTGTCCCAAAGGAACATCAAAAACTTCAAGGTGAGAAACATCACACAATACCTCATCTTTGAAAGGCTTGATGTGATATGAAAAGAAGCATTGTTGGCTGACATGAAGATCGCTTCCTTGGTAGAGCCATCTGATTGTGTAGGGTTGTGGGTGTAGAATTATCGGTAGGACCAACCGCTTGATGACCTCCACTAAGATGAGGTTCTTCTGGCTACTGCTATCAACGATGAAGTGCAACATATTTCATTTCACCCACATCTGTGAATGAAATAGGTGCTCGCCTTCCTCTGGCTCATCAGGTTCACCGGGATGGATCTTGGTGGTAGCAACAGTTCCACTGGGTTCTGCATCATTGATCATCTCCCCTTTTCTAGTTCTAACTCGGAGTCAGAACCCACATCAGATTCATAGGCTTTCACCTCAACCACCAATGAATGATTTGACCGGTAATCAAGAATGTTATGCCAGGGTCTCTTATGTAAGTCACACCACTTCTTGGTATCTTTCTTCATATTTCGATAGTCCTTATTTTCTTTCATCTTAGACTGGTTATCATAAGGCTTCTCATTTTTTCTCTGTCCTATGTTCTACGGGTTGGGGCTTCCCTTTCCCTGCTTCTGTTGTGAGGGTTTCCCAGGCCCAAACTGTCGCATCTTTTGTTTAAGCTTCTGCTCAATTTTGACGGAATATCAAGAGTCCATGCCCAAGGAAGAGATGTCCAAAAACTCCATTTATATATGGATGTATCTATGCAGACCTCTGTAGTAATTGAGCACCAGATGTCGCTCAAAATATTTGATACTCATCTTGGTGCACAAGGTATGGAAGACATTGGTGAACTTTGGCATTGTTTCCTCTCTTTCTTGTCATAGTGTGGTCCATATTGTATAAAAGTCATCATAACTTCCAATAGGGTAGTATTTTTCCTTAATATAATCCCTAAAGGAACCCCAAGTGGGTGAAACTACAAATAATTTGGATCCCTCTATTTCCTTTTGCTCACGGAAAGTCTCCCACCAATCTTTGACAACGTTTCTCTATCAGAAAAGTTGTGGACAGAAAAATACCCTTCTAGAAGGTTTAACCATTTATCTATGGAATCCACATCTATTTGACCTTAAAATATACGAATATCAAAATTGATCTGTACCTTGAAGAGGGCAGTGCTTCCGCTTGAGATAGATGTGTTTCTTGTCAGAAGTTGTCGAAGGATTTGCGCAAAGTTGTCCATCATCTCATTCCTCTGTCGCTCGAGGGATTCCTCGAGCAACATATTGAAAGGATATCTTATCCTGTCATATTTATTTTCGCTTTCCATGGAAGGTTTCTTTGGCATGCGAGAGAAATTGACCTCAAGAGAAACAAGCTCGAGACCCAACTATTTATACCCTGACCTCATCGGGGACATGCATTAAACAATGACAAGGAGTAGATCGCTCAGATACCATTGATCCAGATTTATGAGAAGAATGAAATGAAAGCACAAATTTATAATATTAACACAGAGACATAGTGAATAATAACTAAGATATAGTAAAACTTGACTTCTATTAAATAAGAAATATGTTGAAATTGTAAAATGTAAACTGAAACAAGCTTGCTAGAATGGTGGCAACTTATCCATAAGAAGAGATGTGATGGTTATGCTCATTTACAATAAGATGAATAAAATGAGGCTCTAAAGGCCTTTTTACAATAAACGTCAATTCTAAAACCCTAGACATCCAAAAAACCTAACCTTAGGAGATGAAACTCCAAAATTCATGTGGGCCCTGTTGGGGTAACTTAGTACATTAACTTCCCAGGCTTGTAACTTTTCCATACAATCTCCATTTTGGGAGAAAAATAGCTCATTGTAAAGGTATAGATGAGGAGCTTCATTTAGGGGACACAATCATGCCTTTGGTGATTATTGACATGCCCGATCACCAAAAAACGTCATTTAGGCCCTCAAAATGCTCCCAAAATTTTAGGACCCTAAAAACCGAAAAAAATTGTAAATTGTCGAAAAGATGTTTTGAGCCAGTTGGATTAGGTGGGTGGCCACCAATATCCTCCTGGATCCTGATCAATTATTTCATTTTCAAAAATATGGAAAATTGTTTTTTCATACAATCAATGGTAGGAGTCAAATTTGTATGAGTTCAATGAGGTGAACGCCGCCAATTCTCTTGAATATGCACCATGTTAGTGGTTAATGACTATTGAATTCATTATCCAAAAGTCTCAAACTATCCATTATTACATTTTTCATTTTCAAAATTCAAACACATCATTTCATACTATGGCATTGGGGAAGAGATATATCAATGCCAAAACACAAATTCCAATTGCTCCTTTTCATGCTATCAACATGGTGGAAGAGATATATCAAAGTTGAAAAAAAACATATATTCCAATTGTTTTTATTTTATGTTTTTATGGAATAAAGGTACGCTCTTAGATTTCCATGTGGTTAAATATATTTTACTTCTGAGTTTGAACGGAAAAGTTACGAAGAAATGTATTTCAAATAATTTACTTAATAGTTCAAGTTTATTTAATGAATATCTATGTCTTTTTTAAGGAAACCAACTCCTACTCCCAATAATGATAAAGAAACTAAATCAAAAGGTAAGAAGATTGAGAGACATTGTAATTTTTATGGGATATATGGTCATCTAGAATCTAAATGTTTCAATAAAATGGAAGCTTCTAGCAATTAAGAAGTGGAACATCAATCTCGATTCTTCTTATTTTAACTCTTCTTCTCATGGACATGCACTTTTTTATTCTAATTTTTCCTTCAATGAAACATATACTTCTTCTTCTAATAAGTGGCTTATTGTTTTGGAACATCTTATCATATGGCTAAGGATAAATTCATTTTTCTACTCTTAATGAATGTAACATCAAACAAATATTTGTTGGTGATGACAAATCTCTTAGTGTTGTCGGGTCTAGAACAATTCAACGAGATGATGGTCATTTTAATGATGGTATCTCTTGCGATATTCTATCAATATATAAAATCACTCATTTAGGTGAAGGTAAAATAATAGAGTTTTCACCTCACCAATTGTAATTAACGATTTAAAAGATCCTAAGCATATACTAGGAACTATAATTGTCACATGATATTACCAGGTTGTACAAATTTGACAACTTTGGCTAATCATCTATTTCATTAGTTTTTATTGCTCATAATGATGAGGGAAAAAAATTTGCATGAGAAGTTTGGTCATTTAAACTATCACTCATTGTAAAATTTATGTAATCAAAATATGGTGACTAATATTCATCTCGTTTCTTGTAGTGATGATGTTTGTTTCAACTGTGTTCTCAACAAAATCATTGAGACAGTTTTAACAAACATGCCTCTTATTTCTAGTAGTGATGGTGTTTGTTCCAACTATATTCTCAACAAACATCATCTGGACAGTTTTAACAAATGTGCCTCTTGATACACTTTGACCCTTTTATAGCTTGTTCATAATGATTTTTGAAGTCCACTTCCTTCTTATTTCTCTAGGTTCAAGTACTTCTTAACTTTCATGAATTCTCTAGATGCACTTGGGTTTATTTCTTAAAACTTAAGAGTGAATGTTTTCACATGGTTTTGGCCTATAGGGCCCTTGTAGAAAATCAATTTAGACATCAACTACAAAATTTAAGAACAATTGAATGGAAGAAAATATGTTAAGAACAACTTTACAACTTACTACATCGCATAGGGAATTCAAATGCAACATATTGTTCCATATACACAATGACAAAAATGGTGTTGTTGATAGAAATATCACACATTAAAGGAAATGGAAAGTTGTATGATCCAATCTAAGAGATCAAGTCATCATTTTTGGGCAGAAGCCATTAATTGTGTTCAATTGCATAGTTAATTGCATTCCCACAAGATTTTTAAAATATATAACATCATAGGAAGCATGGAGTAAAATTAAACTAGGTGTAAGCCACTTTCACGTGTTTGGTATTGAAGCATGGGCTCACATTCCTAATGTGAAAAGGAAAATATTATAGCCTAAAAGTGAGAAGTGAAATTTTGTTTGATATTTTGAAGATGTAAAAGGTTAGATACTTGTTCAACCTCATTCCAATGAAATTATTATTATGAGAGATGTTAATTTTGATGAAGGTCTTTCATCCTTTGATATTAATTTAGTATTTTTTCCATATTTGTCTTATGAGCCATCTTCAATTTGTGTCATCTTTGGCTTGCAACACATCTTCAACATTAGTGCCATCTTTGGCTTGCAATCCATCTTCAACGTTTGTGCCATCTTCTATTCCAAAACATTTTGTTTGTGATCCTATTCTAGTTTCTTCTTTATATGATGACAATGAGGATGAAAATCCACCTCTCTCTTATCACCTTCCTCCAGTTAGTTCCATCGAACATGAACCTAAACCAACATCACCACTTCCTAGATGGGTTCATAAAACATGAGAAGCAATTGATGATCTTGACAGTGATCCTACATATCAACATTGTACACATTCACAATTCTAGCGGGACTCCTCTCTTTTGGCTCAATTTTAAGAGACTCATGATCTAGGGACACTTGTAGAAGCGTCTGGCCATCCAAACTGGGATACAACAATGAATGAAGAATATTGTTACCTAATGGCGAATGACACTTGGGATATTGTACCTCTTCCAAAATAAATAAAAATTGTCATATGTAAATGAGCATATAGAACTAAGTATGCATAAGATGGAAATGCTGAAAGACATAAGTCTCGGTTAGTTTCCAAATCATTTTCTCAAGTTGAAGGTATTGACTATAATGAAGAATTTTCCCCCATAGCCAAAATGAATTCCATCCACCTTGTTCTAGCCCTTGCTACTTTACATAAATGGGAGATCTATCAGATGGATGTTAAATGTGCATTCTTGCATGGAGATTTGCAAGAATACATTTACATGGAACAACCTCCTGGATATGTTCAAAATGACTCCAACCTTGCTTTTCACAATAAGAAATATCTCTATGGTCTTAAGCAAGCTCATTAGACTTGGTATGCTAAAATGGTTATCTTTCTTCTCGACACCAGATTTTCGATATGTCATTTTAACCCCAATATCTATACCAAGAAACTAGATAACCATCTCATAATACTTGTTCTTTGTGTTAATGACATACACATTAATCTACACATGCACTTCATCAGAAATCTTATTCAGGATCTTGTTCTAGAAGTTCTTTTTTTCCCTATAGATGATGAAATTGTAGACTGTTGAGTAAAATATATGCTATCTATTTCGACATTAAATTGTCAACCCGAGGCTTGTAAGCTTCGAGGTGCCAGCATTGTATGTGTAGGTCTAGAGCTCTAATATAGCCTAGCCTAGCCTAATCTAATCTAATTCCAATAAACTCAGATAATGAAGAGATTTAAGCAATTCTACAACTATGAACTATTTGATCTATCTCTGAATAAGAAAATAACAAGAAATCTATCTCTGAATTATTTCATTTATCTATTTAATCTTCCTTTGAATAAGAAAATGAAAAGTAAGCACACAAGAAAATAATATGTCAAAATTATCTTTATAAGTAAACTCTATTCTTAAAGCAAAAACTCACAATTATTTATATCTTGCAAGAATGAACACTCATCTACCTAACTAAAAGCAGGAACTCACATCTTGATGGCATCTAACTACTAATGGAAATTTTAGTAAACATCAAGCAAACATCAATCATTCACTCTATCACACTAATACTAGGAAATACTTTGTTCAAAAACACTAATTTAAGCGAAGCTATAAACTCATAAACTCGTAATTTAATTCTTAATAAAAAATCTTAATTCAAATTCATATTTTAGAATGACAATAAAAACACTCTGTGTAAATCTATAACTCTTGACTAATGCTAATTATAAATTACAACTCAAATCCATAACTGAGATCTCATAATCTAAAATGAACTAATCTATCATTAAAAATCATACTTCAAGATCAACCAAAATGTTATTAAAGATCATAACTCAAAGTCTATTTCTACAATATCATCTTGAAGCTAAATTAATAAATGGAACAGACCTACAGAGAGAATTTGCAATTACAAGTAAGCCTATCTAAATTAATACTCTATCAAAAATAAAACTAAAGTAGTGAATCTATCAAAACTACAAGTAAATCTATTTAAATTAGTACCATGTCAAACTATCAAAATTGAAGCAATTAATCTACAAATAAACCTATCTAGATTAGTACTCTGTAGAGTAACTTATAGCTAAGAAGAAGAAGACACAACACTTTAACTAAACAACCCTACAACCTGCAACAAAATATAATTATTAACACACAACCACGCACATTCTTCTATGATATACACAGTTCAAAAATCAATCTGCAATGTACTATAAGATGGATTAGAAAAGCAATATGCAATTAAAACATACACACAACAAGCAATTGCAATTGATAAATTCATACAGTAAAGAGACAATTTAGAAATCTAAGTAAGGAAATTAAATAACTGTAAATATATAGTGATGGAAATAATCACCCAGACCATTGGTGGCCCCCCGAGCAGGTTGTGGCTACTCTTCAACAACAAAACGCAGTCTTAACTCAGCATTATTATGTCATTAATTAAAAACAAAGTCTAGAACACAAATTTGCAAAAAAAATATCTGAATTACACAAATGAATTTCTTCTCAAGAATTTTGTTTTTGGTCTTGCCATTGCTAGTGGTATTTATAGGTAAATTACAGCTCGAGAGGTCGACCACTAGAAGGGTCGACCTCCTCTAAAAATGGCAATTCCATTAAATGTGCTCTAACAGCTTTGGCTTCTAGAAAATCCGTGAGCCACTCAGCGATTAGCATAACCACCTAATTTGAGATGTCATGAGCTCAGTAGATGAAGGCCACGAGGGGGAAAAAAACACTGTTCTTTGATTCACCCATCACAGGCTGCCAATGTACCAACCGCCAACTCGCATGTGCTCCGAGTGCTAGATTGTGTGCCGGATGGAGTGTCGGATCGCATACCGGATGGGGTCCTATTGACAGGCGAAATTGACCGTCCCTCAACTAAGAGAGTGGAACCGGTCTGTGGTTGTCTAATAACCCAAGCCGTTTGGAATGAACCACCCTGATGGGTTTAGCGGCTCCGTTAGCCGATCTAAGGTCCTAAGAGAACAAAAGAAAACTAATCTAACTAAAACTAAATAAAACAAACTAACTAAAACTAAACTAACAAACAATACATAAAACAAACTAATACACTAATCTAATTAAAAAAAATTATTAAAACAAACTAAGATAATCTAACTTACTATATATATACAAACTACTAATTATTACTATACTAACTACTAACTGAAATACAACTTATTTACAAAATATACAATATCTACAATTCACAGATTTAAATAAAACCTGAAAAACTCATTATATTCTGTCCTAAGACAACAAAAGATGTTTTTGTTGATTTTTTTTTTGATTTTATAAACAAGAAATAAAACTTACTGAAATTAAACAATCTAATATACTAAACACACATATATCTAACTAAACTTATATCTAAACTAAACTACTAATAAATACACTAAACAAACAAATGACAAACTAACCTGGAAACGCTCCAGATTTGTCCTTTGTAAGATGACTTCGAAGCTGGTCGGAGGAAGGAAAC
The DNA here is from genome assembly GCA_000966675.3 of Picea glauca. Lineage (NCBI taxonomy): Eukaryota > Viridiplantae > Streptophyta > Pinopsida > Pinales > Pinaceae > Picea > Picea glauca. The sequence continues at coordinate 1,060,803 of JZKD02S1622785.1, forward strand.
TCGCACCGGATGATCCAGAAGCTTCTTGTAAATGATAAGCTGCAATGCTCTTTGAGTTTGTTTACAGGACAAACAAGACATAAAAAATCATAACAATTATATGATTTATAAATCTCTGCAATAAGGGAAACCTATTATGCAAAAACTTATACTTAATAATCCAATTAATGAAGAAGAGAAATCTGTCATTCACAAACTGAATCAAGTAATTGCTATGTTTCTTAAGCATTGGAAGAGATCAGATATGGATTATATTGATTAAATCATATCATTTGCAAAAGACTAAGATAGCTAAAGTAGTCATTAACCATATGCAAATTGATACATATAAACATGAAACAAAATATTGATATTATGAAAAGCTAAAGCTGTAGCAGAACATCAATCTTTGTCTCAGTCTGTATTAGAATTCCATATCCTTGTTCTCCCACGAATGAGGATTCTCATTCTTACAAAAATAATAAGTATTTAAAGGTTTTCCACGGGGTAAAACCTCCCTATGGAAGTTATAAAATTGTTTACATAATCTGGGAAGATATTCCCAAGATTGCCTAAACTAGGAAATTAAAATGAAACTAAAACATCCAAATATCCTCTAAACTACCCACCAAATCCAATGCAATTTTGAATTCACCTGAAATGGACCAAAAATAACAAGTTAGAGAGATATTTTATTAGCAAAAAAATAAAAATCTAATTCCACAGACTTAGCTACAGAATCATCTGATTCTGTAGCTAGTCTAAAATAATATACAGAATCATAATCAGAATCAATTTAAAATCTTTTAAAAGAATTAAATCCAATTATCTTCCAATAATCATTTTAAAATGAATCATTTGAGATTAAAATGATTTTATCATTCAACATTAAACAGGATAAAAAATGATTCAACCGAACACAGAGATAAGAATACTCTGTTGTTTTGTTATCACAAAATTGGGTCCACAGAGTCATAATCCAAAAGTAATAAGATTGTTTCATATCCAATTGAAACTGATAATCAAACATATTGTATGAGATTGTTAAACAAAAGATACGACCCAATCCAATAGAATTATTTTCCAATCGTTATAGCTGTAACGATATAGCGAAATATTCATATCATTTAATTGAATACAAGAATAGAAATACTCTGTTTTTTATCATTGTCATAAGTCAGGTAAATGAAATCATATGTAACAGCATCATAATCATTCTTCAACAAATCAAATCCATCTATTATGAAGTCGTTTTGATATTCAATCGAAAACAAAACAAATCGCAAACCTTTCGTTACACCTGTGAATCAAACAGGATTATCACGATAACAATATAGAAAACGAATTAGGCTTGTGAATGAATCTGAATGAAAATTGACTCATAACAAAATCATAACCAGATTAATCGAACAGGATTTATTATAGATTTCGATCGTTGACCATTGCACAGTAAGCAAACGAGATCGATTAATTTTGATCACAATCGTTTCAATCAAACGAATCATATCAGGGTTTGACCAATTCATTTCACAAATTTACAATACAGAGTATCAATTATAACCTGAACTCGACTCATAGGACAAACTTGCTAAATTAGAACTAGAGCGAATCGGTTTAGCTAAGATTTCCACACAGTTGTTATGATTCAGGTTCATTTCCGAATCAAGCACAAATGTTATTTGAGAGTAATGTTTTCATCAAAGAAACAGAGTGATTATTCTTAACTTGGAAACACTCAAAAATAGAACATCACACGACACAGCATCGTAACAAGTATCTTCCTAAAAACATTTACCAGCCATGGCATATCAATGATAATGAAATCGAACCCGAGCAAATTGTAACAATCAAACTCAATCAAACCGTTTACCAACCATAGCATAAAGATCATAAACAAATCAAATCTGAGCACGATTGTGTTCTAAACTGAATATGAAAAACTTCCTTTTCAAATCAGATATCAACCAATTCATTTAAAGGAAAACAATAAAAAAAATTCAAATGAAGATCACTCAAATCCAATCAAAATCTATTGATTTCTATATCGGGAATAATCAAATCGCATATTGAATAGAAATTTCTTTTTATTCAAAACAAAGCTATATAGAGAATGCACGCAATATAACAGAGCCATTCAAGAGGTGAACAGAACTGTATAAAACTGAATACAAATCATTATAGCAAACTAGATTATTTACAAAACAAAACGATATCAAATTTTCCATACCTGTGTAGCGACGAGGCTTCTTGTTTATACCAGCTTGGAATTTACAACAACCGTGGCTGATTCCACGTTTTTTAATAGGATGGAGCCGGTTGTCTTTTGTTTTTTATCCACTGCTTGAAGCTTGGCTTTTTGTCTAGTTAGCACGACAATCTGGTTTTCCAAAGATGGAATCTTTTACTGGAGTATAGGAACATCAACATAATACCGCTCTAACCATGAATTGCACTGATCACAGGGTGACTGTGTAGGTTTAGACAGAGCAGGCGGGGGTTTGGGAAAATGGTCGAGGATTTCAGAAGGCAACTTAATGCCTGGGTAGTTAGGGTCGTCCTATAGGAAAGGGGGTAGGTTTGATACAAAATCATATGAGGGTTCGGCACACAAGCCTTGCAAATAGGGATATTTGCTAGCAAAGAAACGCTCCACTTCCGAATCAGAATCCTCACTTAGGGTGTTAGGGTTTAAATGAGCAGGGGGTTTTGCCTTGTTTCGTGCCATCCGTGAAATCAAACGTGCATTCCTTTTACCCTTATCGTTAGCAGTAGGTTTTACCTTAGGTTTCTTGCTCACGAGATTTTTGATGGCCTCTGCACTCTTAGTTACAATGTCGGGTAAGTCGATAGGAGGGTCAGTCGAGGGCTTAGGCAATAGGACATGGTAGGGCACCGGGGTTACAGGTGGTTTGGATTTGGTTTCAATTACCATGGGTTTATCAACCTGTATAGGGTCAGTGTCTTAAAAGCCATTACGGGTGATGAAAGCCTTCCAATTATCACTAAGCAAACTCAAATGATAAATAACAATGAGCTTAATAAGCCCATGATGAAACAGACTATTTTCAACCCTGTGTCTCTTAAACTTTTTAGACATCTTATACAAGCTCCGATGAAAATAGAACGGCATGTTTAGAGGATACCCTATAAAAATCATCAATAGACGCAGGTGGTAGATGAATACAAGTTTGAATCGACCTTCGCAGGTCACGAACTGCTTGATTATCATTAATAAATCGTGCCATCGTTGTTTAATCATAGTCACAGTCATACCTCTATCACAGGAGGTGATTTTTGCGTGATTGAAACAACAATGTCCACATCACTTCCTCAACCTTGCAATTCTTAAACCAGCGTTGTCCCGAGGTAGGTAACCCCGTGGCTGAGCTGATGAACTGTTCATCAATATCTAACTGTACATCGCCTACTTTGGCTCGACATCCATCGAAGGTCATGGCAAACTGTCGAGCTACACAAAGTTTAAAACCCTCAAAACATTTCACGAAGGTAAGGGAAGGGTTCGAATTCACCAACATACAAAGTAACAGAGCTACCCAAATCAACAGCAATGAAAGAGCAAAAGAGGTAAGAATTAATGCACGCATGCGAAGGTGGTGGAGTCTTCCATGCATATTATTCATTATCCAAGTACAACTGCCAAAATTCATAGTTGTTTACTCCATAATAATAGTTGAATCATTAATCCATGTGTACAACCAATGAAATCAAATGTACATGCCAATACACGCAAATGTTATGCCATGGTGTTCAAACATCCGACGTATAAATCAAAACCCAAAATCAACTATGCGCCAATGTGTATAATCAAAAGTTTAACCAAGGTGCCAAACAATATTCATAAAATTGACAAGCCAAAAGCTATAAAAATATTAACATAAGGGTTATGTCATATATATATAAAAAAATTAATCAAAACCCCTATGTATTTCATAGAATCAATGATCAGGCAAGTCACATGAAGTGCAAATACAATTGGTAAAAGCCTTACAAACTTAATAGAACCAAGTCACAGAATCAATCGAAGTATGAGAACCGATCAAAGGATCTTGCCAGTCATATAGTGATCAATAAAAGGTAAGTGCAATAGGCATAATGACAAAATAAATAACCACAGTTCAGACAATGATCAAAAAACAAATTCGAAAGGAGAAGTTTTCATGCTTACAGTCGTGAAAACTTAACGAAGACAAAAGTGTAAATGTTGCAAGAAATGAAAATGTCGTCTATTTGAAAAATGCGATGAAAACTTGATGTTTGCAAGACACAGGTGTAGGTAGCTTATAGACGATAGGAAAAAGTGAGTTGGATGCCAACAATGGCGACACACTGGTAGAAGCAATTATCTCTGTCAAAAGAAACAAATTCAGATTAGGACATCAAAGAAAATTTCGACTCAAAAATAACAACCAGAAAATAGTTCAAACATCACCATTAATCATTTTTTCCAGCGGTGTTCTAAAATATGAAAACCAATAGCAATCTTAAGATTAGCAAGTCACGATATTAAAGATAAAATCTCCAATACTGTTGGCATGGCCACTGCTGCCAACAGGTGTCCATAGCCTCGACAGGGTTTCCATTTAACCCACTCTGACATCTGTATCATGTCAAGAAGTTCTAGATCAGAATAAAGGACATTAAAGAGGTTTCTTTCTTTTTTACAAATTTTCATGTACCCGACATTGCTTCGCTTCCAGCGGGCCTGTTCAGTACCCCGACGAAGTTGTCTTGGCGCCATGCATGCATTTACCCACTGCCAGCAGACCTGTTCAGTATCCTGGCGGGTTTACAAACACTTCCCACAACTCTTATTCATATTTTATTTTGTTTTTCATAGGTATATAGCTGAGCGGGGTGACGCTAAAAATCTTGACATTTTAACATATTTTTTCAGACCTCATCATAATTTTTTTTTTAGAACTGTCTTTTATTCAGCTCCAGAGATGTTTTATTTCTAAAACACTTCCTATGACAGGGATACATCTTTTGAGTCATTCCTTTACGGAAAAGGGATAGCGTAAAAATATAATAGATGATCATGACAAGCTTTGCTCAGAGATTGAAATTAGTAAACTTCTTTCAAACAACAAAATTTTCCAACACAGATATCAATTTTAGTAATATATCATTGATGTTTGTACAAATTTTCCAGAAGTTATTTCAGCGAAGAAAATCTCTTATCGTCTTTGTCTAAATAGCTCAGTGTACAGGTATGTATATTTTTCAAAAAAAACGCAAACTGATGAATTCAAATCAAAATCAAAACAGAAACCAAACGAAGATGCAAACAAAAAGAAAAATATGTACATAATATACAAGGGTATTTATCAAGCAAAGTATATTTTCAGGGCTTGGCCATTCACCAGGTAGGTGTCAAGCTTTCCTTCAATATTCTACAATCGAAAGGAACTAGGACCCAAGTTTTCAGCAAAAAATGGTCCAAGCCATAAGTTTTGAAATTTTGTGTGCTCACCCTTTCCTTCGTGTGGTTTGTTCCATTTTAAGATGAGATTGCCTACTTCAAAATTCCTATCAAAAGCAGAATTAGAATCGAACCAGCTTTTAACCAATTGTTGATGTTGATCTAACTTACACTTAGCTTGGGCTCTTACTTCTTCTAGCTTCATCAAAGCATTAATTTGGTTTTCTAAAGGGGGGCAATCTTCTTCTTGGACTTTTTGCGACAACTGAAGCGAAGGAAGAAGAATGTGAGGTGGAAGAATAGCTTCTCTGCCATAAACGAGAAAAAAGGGGAGTTACCCACAGCGGCTTTGGGTGTTACCCTATCAGCCCACAGTGCGTTTAGCAGTGCATTGTGCCAATTCTTGTGATTTTCAGCCACAATTCTCTTGATTATTTTGATTAAATTCTTGTTTGTTGATTCTGCTAATCCGTTGCCCTGGGGGTAGTAACTAGCAGAATACTTCAACTTAATTCCTTTTTCCAAAGCGAACTTGGTCATCTCAAGGGAAGAAAAGTATGAAGCGTTGTCAAAGACTAGACAATCAGGGATACCGAAACGAGTGATAATATTCGAATTTAGAAAGGCAATTACCTGACTGGTGTTGATAGTTCTTAACGCAACAGCTTCAGACCATCGAGTAAATTAATCTATGGCTGTCACAATATACTTGTGTTGTTGCGAGGACGGAGGGTTAACATGACCTATGATATCAAGGACCCATTGCTGGAAAGGAGAATCTACTGAAACGAGTTGCAAGGGGAAGGATGGTTTTTGTAACCGCCCTGATGCTTTCTGACAGATGATACATTTGTGACACAAAGAATGGGCGTCCCTAAAAAGTGTGGGCCAGTAGTAACCAACTCTTAAAACCTTATGAGCAGTGGTGTCGCCACCGAAGCGACCACCAGCTTCTCCTGCATGCAACTCTAGCAAGACTTTTTCTACTTCGTCTTTTTCAAGACAACGCATCAGTACGCCGTCAAAACTATGACGAAACATGATACCATTAACCAGATGAAAGGAGGCGGATTTCAGTCTCAGCGCTCTTCTTTTAGCGGGGTCAAGGTGATGGGGGTCTGATCCATGTTCTAGACAGAATCTTATATCGTTGTACCAAGGACTAACAAGGTTTTGTGCACAACAAATTAGGCTTTGATCATTTTGTCCTAGGTTTTACGTATCACTATCTTCTTGCTGTCCTGTTTCTGAATCAACCACCAGCTTACATAACCCTTGGCCTCTCACAATCTGAGCTGGGGTGATTTCTAAGTCATACTCCTACAAGGAGGTGACCCAGTTGGCTCTCTTCACTCCTAACTCCTTCTGCACTAACAAGTTCCTTACGGCATGGTAGAGGACAATGATTTTCATCCTTGACTTCAAAAGATAGGACCAGAAGTGCTTAACTACTTTGAAAACAACATAGGATTACCGATCAACCGCTGGGTAGTTAAGTTCAACACCTTTGAAAGAATAGCTCATAAAGGCGATGGGTACTTCATTGTTCTCGGTATTCTTCTGAGTTAGGACTACGGCATAGGAACGATCAGAGGAAAAAGTATAGAGTGTAAAATCTTGAGAGAAGTCAGGGCTCATGAGAGACGGAGCGTCTATTATGGCCTTATTTATTGCATTAAAAGCTTGGTTTTTTGGGGATCCCCAGTGATATTGGGTGTCTTTCTTAATTAGGTTCTGCAAGGGTCTGACCATTTCAGAGAAGCTGGGGACAAATCTTCTCATGAAGTTAATTTGGCCTAAGAAAGACTGCATGGATTTTTTGGATGTAGGAGGGGGAAGTTTAGCGATGACTTGAGTCCTTTCGGGGTCAATAATCATCCCATCACTAGACACAATGAATCCTAGGAGTTTACCCTGTTCTACTACAAAGATGGACTTCTTGGGGTTCAAGGAGATGTCGTATTTACGACGTCGCAGCAGGACGAATCACAAGTGAGTTAGATGATCGTTCTTGTTTTTTGAAAATACAGTCACATCATCTAAGTAAAATACGATGGATTGATTGATTAAGCCTCGGAAAGAAATGTCCATTTCTCTCTGAAAGGTAGCACCGGCGTTAATAAATCCAAAAGGAATTTTGCGATAAGCATAAGTGCCCCACAGGGTACGGAAGGTAGTTTTTAGTTGGTCTGGTGGAGACATCAAGACTTGGTTGTATCCAGAGAAACCATCCAATTTGGATAGCCTCTTAGAACCAGATACCTGTTGAAGGATATGTTCCATGGGTGGGACAGGATAGTTGTCTTTATCAGACGCTCTATTGAGGTTTCGGAAATCGACACAAAGTCAGATTTCCTCGTTTTTCTTCTGTACTGGGACAAGGTTGGACACCCATTGAGTGTGCCTAACATGAAAAATTATTTTAGCACTTAGGAGTTTATTCAATTCTTTTTGAACGATCGGTTCAAGTTTAGGATGCATTTTCCTCAATTTTTGTTGGAAGGGTAAGGTCTGGGGCTTCATCGGGATGACATGCTGTATGATATTAGGATCGAACGTTTTAAGATCATCATACGTCCATGCGAATACATCTTTAAATTCTTTGAATAATTTAATGAATGCAACTTTTTCTTGTCGAGAACATCCCAATCCTAGATTAATGAATTGAGGTTTTTCATCAGTTCCTAAGTTCACTTTTTCATAAGACAACGAGGAAATATTAGTTTTACAATTGACCGTATTTTTAAATTTATCTTCAAAATCATAAAACTTTTCTAATCTAACTATGGATTTAGGTATGGAATTTACCATGTCCGGTAGAGCTTCAGGAGATTTCGCATCAGGTATTACCGCAAAGTCATGCAAATTGTCGTCGTGTGTGCGTTCATCTATCACCACATCTTGAAAGGTTTCTTCCATGTGCAGAAAGTTAATGATCTGCTGATCATCATCAAATACTCTCAAGTTTGTGATATTGTCAGGAACAGATGGTCGAAACAATAGTTCGACGGAGAATGCGTCTGGGGACAAGCCTTCTACAGGAAGAAGTTTAGAAGTTACATTAGCTAATAAATCTACTTCAGCATTGTTTAATATAGGAATGGAATTAATATTGAAAGAACAAAATTTATTCATTAAACTCCATACCTCAGACTGGTAACTTTTGAGATGCGGGGAAAGACAGTGTATAGAATCTCTTACCTATCTAACCACTATTTCAGAGTCGTCGAATACAACCAGATTTTGAATGTTCATATCCAGAGCTTTTCTGAGACCTTGCAGTAAAGCCTTATATTTTGCAGTATTGTTAGTACATTCAAATTCTAGTCTACAAGCCATTAATGTCTTATTACCTGCCAGATCGATAATGATGCAGCCTGCTCCAGCTCCTTCTTTAGACTTAGAACCGTCGAAATATAGAGACCAAATTTGATTTCCATCGGGCTCATGGGACTGTTGCATAGAAGTTGTCGGTTGCACATATGCTACGATCTCGGACAGCTATTCTGGATTGATGATAGGTGAAGCCTCGGCCATTAAATTGCCGAAGAATGTGTCCATCCCTTGGACTTCGGGTGAATCAGCAGAAGGTGTATATGGTTCGTTAGGATCATTTAAATCTGTGACTGTGAACTTAAGGTAACGCTCACGATTCACTTTAATATTGTTGGGCTTGCCGTTCTCTGGGAACCATAAGTGAGACCAGTCTGTTGTGAAGTAACCATGTAGCTGCTCCGACCAGTCCCTGCTTAAAAACAGACCATACACTTCTGGAATATCCACAACGATTATATCAATAACTTGATGAACCTTGGGGTTAGATGATAATATAATCAATACATTCTTTAGTTTGCCTATAACTTTAACATTTTTCCGATCAAGTTGTATGATTTTTAAAGTAGATGGTTCCACTTCAGCGTTAATCTTTTGGCAGACGGACCAAGGCATCACATTGGATGACGCTCATGAGTCCACCATACAATTATGCACATTTCTGTTGAAAATCTTGAAAGTTAAAAGAAAAGGAGTTACATTTTTGTGAGTACCAGGAGTAATAACTTGTGGCTTCTTACTCACAATTACTAAGGCTAATTTATCTACATTATTTACATTATTTACAGGGACTACAGGAAGGCTTCCTTTATCTTGAGGATCAGGATTATTTTTAGTGGAATTCTTCTAAGGGAATTTGTTTTGCACAACCTTGCTACCAATTGAATTACCATTCTTGTCGTTCTCTGAAATGTTTTGCAACATTTTTTGTAACAAAAATGGAAACTTCAATAACTCATAAATAGAAATGTTAGCCCTTAACTTTTTAAGATCTTCAACAACATCATAATCTAAGTTGGGGTTCACATTACTCTGTTTAGTCTCAGCTGATTTAGATGTCTTTGGAGGTGAAGTTGTAGTGTTTTCGGTAGAAGGCTTGTTAGTTGTCTTACTCCTAGTATTATAAGGGTGAATAGTCTCGAAGTTAGCTTGAAAGAGGCTATCTGAGAAGTGTCCAAATATATTTGGAGAAGACTCTTCTTCTTGAACCGTTTCTTGTTCAACTACCTCTTGAGGGGTCTCAGGGGGTATCAAGTTGTCTTGGGCTTCTAGAATTGTTTGAAGAGCACATTGCAAACTTTCTAGATTAAGGCCCTCGGTGGTTGAGTTAGGTCAGTTGGTAGGAAAAGGATTTCGAAAAGGAGGTTTGTAGGGTCCTTTACTCGAGGAAGCTTCTTCAGTTGACCTTTTTAAGTCTATAACTTGATTTGATAGTTTTTGAACAACTTTAGTTAAATTTTCCAAATCAGAGTTTTCAGGTAGTGTTTTACTTTGAGTAGGTCTGGGGAGAATTTCAATCTTCTTTTTGGGAGCAGAACTAGCCTCTGTTTCGTTTCTAGAAGAGTCTTTAAGACTAAGTATGTCTTTTTCAATCTGGCTAGCCTCCTCGAAGGCTTCTAACAATGTGTATTTCTTAGATCGTTTAACCCAAATAGCTATATTTTGATGTAGAGCTTTAGTGTAGTAAGCTATTATAAGACTTTCGGCAGGCATAGAATTTGCAGGGATTCGGTTTTTAAGTGTTAAGAATATTTGATTAAAGTCTTTAAATTTTTATTTTGGGTTCATTCTTAAGCTAGAAAGATCCATGACGAGGATTTCTGGAGGTTTACTGTCTCCAAACTTTTCCAAAAAGCATGACTCAAACTTTTCCCAAGACACTATGGTTTGGGGTTGTTTGGAAAAGTACCATGTGGATGCATTACCCTCAAAAGTATAAAGGAACAACCTACAAACAACGTCTTCATGTTCAACATTGTCGAGTCTAATGGCTAACATAAGTTTTTTTATATGATCTTCGACTATCTGTTTTGAATCAGGATCAAACTTGGGAAGCCATTTCTTTGGGTGCTTAGGTAAAGGGTGTTGGGCTCTAGGTATAGCTACAACATCCTGATCAAGCCAGGGTCTAGCAGGGTTGTTCTGATTTTCCATTGGGGTAGTGGGTGTGGAAGGATGAGAAGGTGAATTGCCTTCATCAAAAGAATCTCCTCTAGAAGAAGAAGGAGATGAGGGAGGTGGTGAAGGAGGTATCCCAGATCCTCCTGCAGCAGGATTTGTGATTGGATCTGTGGGATTCACAGTGAGGTTAGTGTCACCTAATTGTTCTCTGATATCAGAGAAGTCCAAAGGTTGGCCCCACAGATGGTTTGGTTGCCTAATATGAGCTAGGGCACTATGTGCTTTAATAAGAGATTGGCGGAGAATCTCTTGTATGTCACCACCTGTAGGATTAGGGGTTGTTGGCTCAATTGTGATCTGTGGATCTTCGGTTAAAGTAGTTGTTGTTTGAAGGGGAATATTATCGCGTGAACGGCTTCTAGTCACTATAGGTGAGCGATTAGGGGGGGGAGGAGTCTTGAGACCGCCTTGTGCCATAAATTAAGTTCAGTCCCTCCTTCTAGCGCCATTTGTTGATGGGTGAAATTGACCGTCCGTCAACTAAGAGAGTGGAACCGGTCCGGGGTTGTCTAATAACCCAAGCTGTTTGGAATGAACCACCCTAACGGGTTTAGCGGCTCTGTTAGCCGATCTAAGGTCCTAAGAGAACAAAAGAAAACTAATCTAACTAAAACTAAATAAAACAAATTAACTAAAACTAAACTAACAAACAATAAATAAAACAAACTAATACACTAATCTAATTAAAACAAATTAATTAAACAAACTAAGCTAATCTAACTAACTATATATATACAAGCTACTAATTATTACTATACTAACTACTAACTGAAATACAACTTATTTACAAAATATACAATATCTACAATTCACAGATTTAAATAAAACCTGAAAAACTCATTATATTCTGTCCTAAGACAGCAAAAGATGTTTTTGTTGATTTTTTTTTTTGATTTTATAAACAAGAAATAAAACTTACTAAAATTAAACAATCTAATATACTAAACACACATATATCTAACTAAACTTATATCTAAACTAAACTACTAATAAATACACTAAACAAACAAATGACAAACTAACCTGGAAACGCTCCAGATTTGTCCTGTGTAAGATGACTTCGAAGCTGGTCGGAGGAAGGAAACTCGCACTGGATGATCCAGAAGCTTCTCGTAAACGATAAGCTGCAATGCTCTTTGAGTTTGTTTACGGGACAAAAAGACATAAAAAATCATAACAATTATATGATTTATAAATCTTTGCAATAAGGGAAACCCGTTATGCAAAAACTTATACTTAATAATCCAATTAATGAAGAAGAGAAATATGTCATTCACAAACTGAATCAAGTAATTTCTATGTTTCTTAGGCACTGGAAGAGATCAGATATGGATTATATTGATTAAATCATATCATTTGCAAAAGCCTAAGATAGCTAAAGTAGTCATTAACCAAATGGAAATTGATACATATAAACATGAAACAAAATATTGATATTATGAAATGCTAAAGCTGTAGCAGAACATCAATTTCTGTCTCAGTCTATATTAGAATTTCATATCCTTTTTCTCCCACGAATGAGGATGTTCATTCTTACAAAAATAATAAGTATTTAAAGGTTTTCCACAGGGTAAAACCTCGTTGTGGAAGTTATAAAATTGTTTACATAATCTGGGAAGATATTCCCAAGATTGCCTAAACTAGGAAATTAAAATGAAACTAAAACATCCAAATCTCCTCTAAACTGTCCACCAAATCCAATGCAATTTCGAATTCACCTGAAATGGACCAAAAATAACAAGTTAGAGAGATATTTTATTAGCAAAACAATAAAAATCTAATTCCACAGAGTTAGCTACAGAATCATCTGATTCTGTAGCTAGTCTAAAATAATATACAGAATCATAATCAGAATCGATTTAAAATCTTTTAAAAGAATTAAATCCAATTATCTTCCAATAATCATTTTAAAATGAATCATTTGAGATTAAAATGATTTTATCATTCAACATTAAACAAGATAAAAAATGATTCAACCGAACACAGAGATAAGAATACTTTGTTGTTTTGTTATCACAAAATCGGGTCCACAGAGTCATAATCCAAAAGTAATAAGATTGTTTCATATCCAATTGAAATTGATAATCAAACATATTGTATGAGATTGTTAAACAAAAGATACGACCCAATCCAACAGAATCATTTTCCAACCGTTATAGTTGTAACGATATAGCGAAATATTCATATCATTTAATTGAATACAAGGATAGAAATACTATGTTTTCGATCATTGTCATAAGTCGGGTAAATGAAATCATATGTAACAGCATCATAATCGTTCTTCAACAAATCAAATCCATCTATTATGAAGCCTTTTTGATATTCAATCGAAAACAAAACAAATCGCAAACCTTTCGTTACACCTGTGAATCAAACAGGATTATCACGATAACTGTATAGCAAACGAATTAGTCTTGTGAACGAATCTGAATGAAAATTGACTCATAACAAAATCATAACCAGATTAATCGAACAGGATTTATTATAGATTTTGATCGTTGACCATTGCACAGTAAGCAAACGAGATCGATTAATTTTGATCAAAATCGTTTCAATCAAACGAATCATATCAAGGTTTGACCAATTCATTTCACAAATTTACAATACAGAGTATCAATTATAACCTGAACTCGACTCATAGGACAAACTTGCTAAATTAGAACCAGAGCGAATCAATTTAGCTAAGATTTCCACACAGTTGTTATGATTCGGGTTCATTTCCGATTCGGGCACGAATGTTATTTGAGCGTAATGTTTTCATCAAAGAAACAGAGTGATTATTCTTAACTTGGAAACACTCAAAAATAGAACATCACACGACACAACATCGTAACAAGCATCTTCCCGAAAACATTTACTAGCCATGGCATATCAATGATAATGAAATCGAGCCCGAGCAAATCGTAACAATCGAACTCAATCAAACTGTTTACCAACCATAGCATATAGATCATAACCAAATCAAATCCGAGCACGATTGTGTTCTAAACTGAATATGAAAAAATTCCTTTTCAAATCAGATATCAACCAATTCATTTAAAGGAAAACAATCAAATAAATTCAAACGAAGATCACTCAAATCCAATCAAAATCTATTGATTTCTATATCGGGAATAATCAAATCGCATATCAAATCGAAATTTCTTTTTATTCAAAACAAAACTATATATAGAATGCACACAATATAACAGAGCCATTCAAGAGGTGAACAGAACTGTTTAAAACTGAATACAAATCATTATAGCAAACTAGATTATTTACAAAACAAAACGATATCAATTTTTCCATACCTGTGTAGCGACGAGGCTGCTTGTTTATACCAGCTTGGAATTTACAACAGTCATGGCTGATTCCACATTTTTGAACAGGATGGAGCCGGTTGTCTTTGGTTTTTTATCCACTGCTTGAAGCTTGGCTTTTTGTCTAGTTAGCACGGCAATCTGGTCTTCCAAAGATTGAATCTTTGAATGGAGTATAGGAACATCAACATAATACCGCTCTAACCATGAATTGCACTGATCACAGGGTGACTGTGTAGGTTTAGACAGAGCAGGCGGGGGTTTGGGAAAATGGCCGAGGGTTTCACAAGGCAACTTAATGCTTGGGTAGTTAGGGTCGTCCTGCAGGCAGGGGGGTAGGTTTGATAAAAAATCATATGAGGGTTCGGCACACAAACCTTGTGAATAGGTATATTCGCTGGCTAAGAAACGCTCCACTTCCGAATCAGAATACTCACTTAGGGTGATAGGTTTTAAATGAGCAGAGGGGTTTTCCTTGTTTCGTGCCATCCGTGAAATCAAACGTGCATTCATTTTACCCTTATCGTTAGCAGTAGGTTTTACCTTAGGTTTCTTGCTCACGGGATTTTTGATGGCCTCTGCACTCTTAGTTACAGTGTCAGGTAAGTCAATAGGAGGGTCATCTGAGGGTTTAGGAAATAGGACATGGTAGGGCACCGGGGTTACAGGTGGTTCGGGTTTGGTTTCAATTACCATGGGTTTATCAACCTGTATAGGGTCGGTGTCTTCAAAGCCGTTACGGGTGATGAAAGCCTTCCAATTATCACTAAGAAAACTCAAATGATAAATAACAATGAGCTTAATAAGCCCATGATGAAACAGACTGTTGTTAGCCCTGTGTCTCTTAAACTTTTTAGACATCGTATACAAGCTTCGATGAAAATAGAATGGCATGTTTAGAGGATACCCTATAAAAATCATCAATAGACGCAGGTGGTAGAGGAATACAAGTTTGAATCGACCTTTGCAGGTCACGAACTGCTTGATTATCATTAATAAATCGTGCCATCATTGTTTAAGCATAGTCACGGCCATACCTCTATCACAGGAGGTGATTTTGTGCGATTGAAACAACAATGTCCACGACACTTCCTCAACCTTGCAATTATTAAACCAGTGCTGTCCCGAGGTACGTAACCCCGTGACTGAGCTGATGAACTGTTCATCAATCTCTAACTGTACATCGCCTACTTTGGCTCGATAGCCATCGAAGGTCATGGAAAACTGTTGAGCTACACAAAGGTTAAAACCCTCAAAACATTTCACGAAGGTAAGCCATCCACTGTCTGCCAAATCTTGGTGGGCATTGTCAAACATCAACAAGGCCTGGTTTCCATTGGGTTCAACTCTCATGACTGGGGCCATGGAGCTGAATGCATGGTAAGGGAAGGGTTCGAATTCACCAACATACACAGTAACAGAGCTACCCGAATCAACAGCAATGAATGAGCAAAAGGGGTAAGCATTAATGTGCGCATGCGAAGGTGGTGGAGTCTGCCATGCATAATATTCATTATCCAAGTACAAATGCCAAAATTCATAGTTTTTTACTCCATAATAATAGTTGAACCATTAAGCCATGTGTACAACCAATGAAATCAAATGTACATGCCAATACACGCAAATGTTATGCCATGGTGTTCAAACATCCGATGTATAAATCAAAACCCAAAATCAACTATGCGCCAATGTGTATAATCAAAAGTTTAACCAAGGTGCCAAACAATATTCATAAAATTGACAAGCCAAAAGCTATAAAAAGATTAACATAAGGGTTATGTCATATATATATATATATATAAAATTTAATCAAAACCCCTATGTATTTCATAGAATCAATGATCAGGCAAGTCACATGAAGTGCAAATCCAATTGGTAAAAGCCTTACAAACTTAATAGAACCAAGTCACAGAATCAATTGAAGTATGAGAACCGATCAAAGGATCTTGCCAGTCATACAGTGATCAATAAAAGGTAAGCGCAATAGGCATAATGACAAAAGAAATAACCATTGTTCAGACAATGATCGAAAAACAACTTCGAAAGGAGAAGTTTTCACGCTTACAGTCATGAAAACTTAACGAAGACAAAAGTGTAAATGTCACAAGAAATGAAAATGTCATCTATTTGAAAAATGTGATGAAAACTTGATGTTTGGAAGACATAGGTGTAGGCATCTTATAGACGATAGGAAAAAGTGAGTTGGCTGCCAATAGGTGCTGGATGAAATGTCGGACGAGCTACCAGATGGAGGATTGGGCTACGAATTCGCCCTATTACACAAAAATTATGCATTAGATCCTAATAAACATCAAACCAAATTGAATTTAGCTCAAAATCATTGCAAAACATTGATTACGCATACCTGATATAAATCCATGATGAATTGATACAAAATCCTTTGAAAAATCCTTCAAAATGGTCAATAGCATATCTAATATCAGTGCAAAATGGATTCAACCATCACAACAAAAAAAATCAAAATACAAGCCCAACATTACCCCAACACCTAAGGATTTCTAGGTCCCACTACAAACAAAAATGAATCACCCAACATGACTAGACTTGCAAAGGATGGGGTGGATTATCTTTAGGAGATTCTCCCTCTTGTATTGAAGATTTTGTATTGGGATTCTTACGATGTTTCAATTGTGCCCAATAGACGTGATTTTCATTGGTCATTTTATCAACCAATCGTTGGAGAGAATTCACTTTTTCTTGTAATACCACATTGTCATGGTGGATATACCTATCCATAGTCTTTCACTCTTCCAACATTTGAAGCAACTGAACATTTTCTTGTTGTAATTTTTCAATAAATGAAGTATGATTAGATGTTTCAGAGGAGGGTTTGGATCTCTTGATGGGTGTAGAGGGTCTATCAACTTTGGAAGCTTATGTAGGCATATGTGAGGTAGGAGTAATAAAGTGCTTGTGAGAGGGAATAAGTTCAGATTTTACTTCTCTATTAGGCTCCAACTATTCTACAGAAAATTCCCTGAGTATTTTATGGGGGCTTTCATGATCAAAAGACACTTGTATGGGATCTAAAGTGCTTGGAGGTTTTATATTAGGATTTCTAATTGCACTTCGGGTACTTCTCTGAAAAGATTCCCCTTTGAACCGAATGGTTCTTCTATTTGTAGGGACTGAAGGAAAATATTGTTGAAATGTATCTTGTAAATTATTAGGCTAAGGATCAAAAGGCATTGAAGGAAATGAGTAATTATCACCAGGATTTTTGGTTTTCTTTCCCAATGAGGCTACAGGGGAATCAACAATTTTATTGGCCTTTTGATCAAACAGAGAGATAGTTTGAGTTGGAGGGTTTGGAGTCTGTTAGAGTCCAATAGTCGTCAATGATCAAATGTAATGTTTCAAGGTTATTGTTTGGGTCCTAAGTCAAATGTTTATATTTTCAAATAAAAATTGACATGCCTTTCTATTTTCAAATGAGTCTTGAGCCATCTCCTCCACTATGTCAACAAGACATTGAAGGCACCATTGCAGCAGAATTTGAAAAGGACATAGATTATTGTCTTGGTAGAGTCAATGAGCACCTGGAGATGCTCCTAAAAAAGGACAACAGGGACATCAAGCTTCAAAGACATATGGCCAGGCACTACTATATCAGAAAATGGATCAGGAAAAGTCACTCAAAAGTGTTCTACAAGACCACATTGCGTTTTTGACTCTGTTTTTGGTCATCATTTTCAAAAGAGGTTTTTGACCAAATAAAGATGAATTTTGGAAAATCAAAGGAATTTTTTTCTAAGTACATAACAAATCATAATAACCTCTTTCAGGTTCTACACAGGTATCATATAGTGGGATATATTCAACTTTATTGGAGGCTTATTTCAGAAAATCAAATTCTCCAATTTAATTGTTTGTTTTTGGTCATCATTTTCAAAAGCGGTTTTTGACCAAATAAAGATGAATTTTCGAAAACCAAAGGAGGTTTTTTCTAAGGACATACAAAATAATAATAAAATCCTTCAGTTTTTACACAAGTAGCATATAGTTGGAGATATTCAACTTTTTTGGAGGACTATTTCAGAAAATCAAATTCTCCAATTTAATTGCATGTTTTAGTCATTCTTTTGTGGCACATATTCCAAGAACATGGGAATGAATTTCACAAAAATGAGAGATTTTTGTCTTAAAAACAACTTTATATACAAAAACCTCTCCTCGTTTGGTAAAATGTGTTATGGTTAAAACGTTTTATCTCCATCTTTGACCCCTATAATTTTGCTATGCTTTTGTCACAGTCATTGCGCTTTTGGATAGTTTGTTTTCGAATCAATTTTGAAGGGGTTAGATGTAGGTTTTTTATTTTATTAGTGAGTCCAGGGTGTAGAGGACATATTCATCTTTCCATTCATAACTTTTTCATTAAAAAATGATCGAGGAAGGCCTCCAAATCACCCTCCAAAGTTTCTTCTCTTCTGCTACAATTTGTTGCCATTTCCATGCTCTCTTATGATTGTTTCATAAGATTATAAGCATAATTCAAAGTTATTTTCTTTGTTTTGGATGAAATTGTTATGTTATGTTACACCTTCTTCTAACGAATGGATTCATGATCTCATGCCCATTTTTAAGCTCACCTCATCTACCCTATACACAATGACAAATTCTAAATGCTACTGAGTATACCTACCTTGCCCCATTCTATCTTTGCAACTCATATTTTGGAAACCTTGGCCTAGCTCCCTAGGCCTAGAATCTCATCCAACAAACTCCAAATCAAAACCAAACTGAGTTAAATACCTAGCCTAATATATTTTTCTTTCTCCAATCACCTTATTGATTGTGATCATAGAGAGAGCCCTCTTTGATTTAGTAGGGCTAGCTACCAGATCAAAAGATTAGTTTTTGATTACCTATGTCGGTAGGCGTGTAACAAAAATCTGTAGTGAATATTGTAACAATCTGTAATTGACACAAAGAACCAGTTAAGCGGTCTTTCAAAGAAATGTACAGTAGGATTATAACACACAATGATGTCAGTGGTATATAATTTAGTATTTCAATAAAAATAATTGCTGATATAATAGCCCATATCATGAAAACAATATAAAGAATTTTTACAAATATTCTACTTCTTCTTCTCATGGAGTATAGATAGGCATTTTTTTCATTTGTCAGCTCATGAAACCCCTCCCCCACTCCTAAGTATTGTGACACCTCACAATAAAAAATATAGGGAACCAGTCAATTCTCCCAATAGCCTAATATTTACAGCTTCTTAAGTGTAGAGATAAATTTCACATATCAGTCTGACGAGATGGTTAGAATATGGCCCCATCTATAGGATAGAACATCCTACATATAGTTAAGAAGAGGTAGGCAAGAGAGTCTTAAGATAGTCTTAAAGTTAGTTCCCAATGGCATATTTATGGAGTTCATTAACCTTAGCTTAACCATACATACTTCGTGTCATCTTTGTCTACAAGTAATGTCGTACATCAGGACAAGTTTAAGATTTAAGAATTATATTTATTATTTTTTGTCAGATTATCATCCTCGCTAGGTAGAATGCCCTACTGTCAGCAAGCCTATTCAGTACTCCGACGAGTTTACCTACTCATACCGCAAGTCGGTACCCGCTGCTAGCAGACTTGTTTATTATCCCGACAGGTTAGATTCTTACACCCTCAAAGACTAGTCCACCATCTTTTAATATTTTAATATAAAGATTTTCTTTTTGCAAGAAGATGGGGAGACAACTGTGAAAAAAATTTCTCTTTATTTTTTTAGATTGGGATGGTATTTATGTTAGATGATGACTCTCCTTTATGTATTCTTTTATAGATTGTCCTAATGTAAGGGGTACTTAAACAGATGTAGCCTATCTAAAGATATGGTATAATCAATCATTTTTAGTGTGTAGTGGATTATACCATTGGGAACGAACAGAAAGGTATATTTAGGCTCAACTCGCTTTCTTATTTTTTAAGTTATTATGATGTTTCCATGGCTAACCACTAATCAAACCTCCTTGTTACTCTTTAATAAATATACTTTACTCACTTACTCAGGGTTCTTGGGAAAATTGTACGAGTAACCTCTAAGTTTGATAGTCAAGGTATCACTTCCTTATATCCTCTAGTGGTGGAGGTTTAAGAGCAACTGCCATTAAATATGCCATGAGAAAAATAAGATGGAAATGTTTGGAAAAATGTGGCTAATTACCACAAGTCATTATTCAATTGATGCTTGGTGGACAACATGGTTCAAATATAGCAATATTTTTGAAGAAAAATACTTCCCTTTTTGTCTCCTTGAAATTGTCTACTCTTGGTGAAATAAATACCTGCAGAAATCTCTAAAACTGTTTGTAAAAAACGACACTCTAAAATATAAAAAATTGATGAGATCAATGAGATCAAGTCATAGGAACATGTATCTCATAGTTCTTTTATTAAAAATAAAATGTAAATTGAGGTTGCATTAGACTTTAAGCTAAACTAACAACATGCAGTTTTTATGTACTATCCTACCCTACCTAAAAATAAAGAAAAATTGTTATTCAAGTGTAAGAACTTTTCTAATGTAACCATGTGAAAATTAATATAAGAAACATACCCATATCCACATATGAAAAATTTACCACAGTGATTACCTGGATATGAACAACAAACCAACCTACTTGTTTTGGCACCAGAAGGTGTTGAAGAAGAGAATAGTATTGTGGCCTGATGACCTCTTGAAACCAAATTTCAATGTAATCTTGATGTTCATCAACAATAATTTCTATGTTCCCCTTCATCATGTTCTGCAGATCCTCTTCTTCTAGATGATTGATTTCTGAAGTACATAAAGGATCTACTGAGATGGATGTTGAGAACTCCTCAATCTCACGTCTTAGTGATTTCTCTCCACTGGATGTAGTCCATAAGTTTTCATCTTCCTTCACAGTTTGGCAAGGAAAATCATTTTGTAGCTCATAGGACCTTGATTCTTCTAATATCTCTGGAGAGGTAGATAATTTCTTGACTATTCTCAAGATGTATTATTCATGAAAAGAAGAGATCCTAGTTGCTGCTAGGATTTGAGAGAGTTCTCCCAAACTAATGGTCACCTTCAAATTCATTATGTTGGTTGATGGATCCTACCTCAAATGGGGATTAGTGTATGGGGTTCTTAAAACACCCAAACTTTTTTGTTATTATATATTTTTTTAAGATTTTAATCACAACTACCTAAAAGATGAAAGACATATTTAAAGCAGATCTACGCAAATCAAGCACACCACGCTTGCATAAAATAAATCACACTTACAGGAAAGAAATCAAAGAATAAAATAAAATATGATTGCATGAATGAAATCAAACTCACACGTGTATGAAAGTAAACACACTGGAAGGAAAAAAAACACACTTTGCGAAAGGGAAGGACACTTGCATGAAAGAAATAAAACTTGCATAAAAGAAATAAAAGAAAACACTCTTGCAGTCAAATAAGCACACTGGCAGGAAAACTAAATTGTAGGAAAGTAAACACACTATGCAGGACAGAAAGCATGCTTGCGGGAAAGTAAATTATGGAAAGTAAAAAAACCGAGAAAAGTAAACAAACTAAGAAAAGTAAGCAAACTTGCAGAAAAAGTAAACACTCTTGTGGAAAGGGAACAACAAGACTTTGGAGCGACCCATTAAAATGGATGCGCAGGTTCTTACCTCTCATCTTAAAGTTTCTCCTCCCCCTTTTTTTGTAATTAAAATAAACCTACCTACCTACGCTCTAATCCCTTTAGCACCTCCTCGGCAATGATGCCAAAAATGTCGAGTAAAATATATGCTCTTTGTTTCGACATTAAATTGTCAACCCGAGGCTAGTAAGCTTTGAGATGACAACACTGTATGTGCAAGTCTAGAGCTCTAATCTAGCCTAGCCTAGCCTAATCTAATCTAATTCCAATAAACTCAAATAATGAAGAGCATTAAGCAATTCTAGAACTATGCACTATTTGATCT
The DNA here is from genome assembly GCA_000966675.3 of Picea glauca. Taxonomy (NCBI): domain Eukaryota; kingdom Viridiplantae; phylum Streptophyta; class Pinopsida; order Pinales; family Pinaceae; genus Picea; species Picea glauca. Next base: position 1,083,023 of record JZKD02S1622785.1, read on the forward strand.
ATCTCTAAATAAGAAAATAATAAGAAATCTATCTTTGAATTATTTCATCTATCTATTTAATATTCCTTTGAATAAGAAAATGACAAGTAAGCACATACGTAAATAATCTGTCAAAATTATCTTTATAAGTAAACTCTATTCCTAAAACAAAAACTCACAATTATTTCTATCTTGCAAGAATGAACACTCATCTACCTAACTAAGAGCAAGAAAAGCAAGAACTCACATCTTGATGGCATCTAACTACTAATGACAATTCAAGTAAACATCAAGTAAACATCAATCATTCACTATATCACACTAATAATGGGAAATACTTTTTTCAAACTCACTAATTCAAGTGAAGCTATAAAATCATAAATGCGTAATTTAATTCTTAATAAAAAATCTTAATTCAAATCCATATTTTAGAATGACAATAAAAACACTCTATGGAAATCTATAACTCTTGACTAATGCTAATTAGAAATTACAACTCAAATCCATAATTGAGATCTCATAATATGAAATGAACTAATCTATCATTAAAAATTATACTTCAAGATCAACCAAAATGCTATTAAAGATCATAACTCAAAGTCTATTTCTACAATATCATGCTAAAGCTAAATTAATAAATGGAACAGACCTATAGAGAGCATTTTCAATTACAAGTAAGCCTATCTAAATTAATACTTTGTCGAAACTAAAACTAAAACAGTGAATCTATCAAAACTACAAGTAAATCTATCTAAATTAGTACCATGTCAAACTATCAAAATTGAAGCAATTAATCTACAAATAAACCTATCTAGATTAGTACTCTGTAGAGTAACTTATAGCTGAGTAGAAGAAGACACAACACTATGATTAAACATCCCTAGAACCTGCAAGAAAATATAATTATTAACACAAAACCATGCGCGTCCTTCTATGATATACACAGTTCAAAAAGCAATCTACAATGTACAAGAAGATGGATTAGAAAAGCAATCTGCAATTAAAACATACACACAACAAGAAATTGCAATTGAGAAATTCATACAGTAAAGAGACAATTTCGAAATCTAAGTAAGGAAATTAGATAACTATAAATATGTATTGATGGAAATAATCACCTAGACCGTTGGTGGGCCCCCCAGTAGGTTGTGGCTACTCTTCAACAACAAAGCATAGTCTTAACTCAGCATGATTCTGTCATTAATTAAAAACGAAGTCTGGAACAAAAATTTGCAAAAAAAATGTTTGAATAACACAAATGAATTTCTTCTAAAGAATTTTGATTTTGGTATTGCCTCTGCCAGTGGTATTTATAGGTAAATTACAACTCGAGAGGTCGACAACTGGAAGGGTCAACCTCCTCTAAAAATATCAATTCCATTAAATGCTCTCTAACAACTTTGGCTTTTATAAAATCCGTGATCCACTCAACGATTAGCATAACTAGATAATCTGAGATATCATGAGCTCAATAGTTGGAGGCCACGAGGGGGAACAAAAGCCAGGTCGTTGATTCACCCATCACAGAAAGCCAATGTACTAACTGCTAACTTGCTTTCTCTCCAAGTGTTAGATCGCATGTCGGATGGAATGTTGGATTGCGTATCGGATGGGGAGCTGGATGAAGTGTCGAAAGAGGTACCAGATGGAGGATCGACCTGCGAATTCACCCTGTTACACTCATATTATGCATTAGATCCTGATAAACATCAAACCGAACTGAATTTACCTCAAAATCATTGCAAAATATTGATTACACATACCTGATATAAATCCATGATGAATTGATACAAAATCCTATGAAAACTCCTTCAAAATGTTCAATAGCATATATAATATTGGTGCAAAAAGGATTCAACCATCGCAACAAAACAATCAAAATACTTGCCCAACATAGACATTTTCACAAAGTCTCTTACAAAAGAAAAGTTGTTCAAACTTCAATCTATGTTAGGATTTTAGGATGTTTTCATTAAAGGAGGATAGACTTTGATGTCTCCTTCCTTATCCTATTGTGTCACCTTTGTAAATCCTTCAATCCTATCCCATGTTTTTATTGAGGAGGGATGTTGAAATATTTAGACACTTAGAAGTTAGTTAAGGTCAACTTGGTCTAATTTGTCTTTAGGTAAATTATATTCCATGAGTGTGTTTCTTTATCTAGTATGCATTTGTAGTTATCACGATATGTTCTAGACATAAAGTATTCTGATGGCTAATCTTCCCTTTGAAACTCATAGCTAATTCATCCATGATCTTATTTAACAAGCATATATGATTTGTTATCGCACAATCTGTACTTTCTCAAACCCCAAGGCAAATGAAACAAGATTAGCGTAACAAGGGGGTGACCTGTCACTCTCACCTTAATAGGAAACCCCTTTCTATTTAGGAGTATGTTAATATTACCCCAAGGGAGACATCCCTAGTGACCTAAAGGGTTGGTGAAACTAAACCAAGGATGCAAATATAATCCCCCCTCTCAATGGTCACTTAAGTCAAAGGATCTTACTAAGTTTTATGTCCTAAGATACGAAGCAAATGTAATGGATGAAGTGTACCTGCCCAAAACAAGACAACAAGAAACAATATGGCAGTTTCAAGTACAAAATGATGTTAGCGCTTCAATAAGACAATAAACCATTGAAATGTATGCTAGATGATATACAATTGCAGCACAATGAATTTTTACAACAACAAGTATTTTATAACAGTTGCAAGAAATAGGCCTCAAAATTGCTTGAAAAGACAATGAAAATACAACATTTACTTGGAAGAATGATAATCAAATGTCACAAGCAAATTTATAAGTGTTTAGCTAGCATCTAATGTAGATAATGCAGAACATTTGCTGCTTCAACATGGCTGTAGTAGTGATTGTAAAAACAACAAGGTAGGGTGATTTCACTAGAATAGGTTAGTGTTAGTTTTAGTTAGTGAAAGCTAGAAAGGTTAAGGTTTGAGTGTTGATTTGATCTCTCAAGAAAAGAAGTGTAAGGACTAGCGCCTTTGAGGGGTTATGGAGTAAAAAGTTCAGAAACATTCATTTGGAATAAGCAACAAAATGATTATGTTTATCCAAGTAAAGGATGAATCTTACAAGAGTAGTAACTTAAGTTTTCTTAGGATTCAATCTTTAAGGAGGTGAGCTACTAGAGAGTAGGCACTTCTATGCCCTAGCGGGTTTCCTCCTTCTTAGATAATTGAAAGAAATATTTAGATGCAACAATGATTGATCAAGGATTCTAAAGTGCTAGCATTTTAGGGCTTTAGAAGCTTTTCAAAATTAACCACCTTGGCAAAGTATAACAAATTTAGACAAAAAAAGTAGTATCTTAAGTTCTTCACTCCTAGGGTTTGTCAAGCAAGTAATTTCATAATCTTTAACATGAATAAAAAAATAGAACATAACCATTAAAATGAAATGACAACTACATATTTACTTACTTCACCAAGAATAATCAAGCCATGAAACCCTAGATTGCGAGGTAACTTTACCAAAAAATGATCCAAGTTGCAAGTAGAAGACTCCAAGAGAGGTATGCCTCACAATTTTAGACAATAAAACCCTATGTAGGGCACAAATTTCAGTGCACTTCTCTCCAAGTGAGAGTTTTCATGTAAAAATGAATGTACTTTATGTTTATTTATACAAAATCTTTGACCTTTAATTAATTTTAGGTCAAAATAAGGCCAACCTGGACAATTTACAAATAAATTCAAATTTGACATAAATAAAATTAATTCGCATATAAAGACACCTCCAAGGGTGACATCATGCCCTTATAGGGTGACATTGAGGTCCTAAGGTGGAATGTTGAGCCTAAACGGTAGGGCGCCTGGCCTCCAAATTCCCCGAATGAAGCCCACACGTGCCACTAGGATCATAAATGCCTCCAAAACGAAAACCCTAGATCTAGATGGCATCCAGGGTCATGATGGTGACGTCTTGGGCCTTCAAGGGACAATGTCTATGTGGAAGAGAAATTACCCCCCTGGGTCTAGGTTTTCCAAGGTACCCCCAAAGAGAACGTCCTTCTTTCTTCCTAGTGCAAATATTCAATGTCTTCTTACCCCTAGATGTGGTTAAAACAACCATTTGTGGGATTTAATCCCCCATGAAGGTCTAAGCTAATCATTCCATCATGTGTACCTGTCCACTAGGAAAAGTCGTGCAACAACAATAAGTACACCCTCCATGGGTTCATAAGTCACAGGGATCATAGCATGTAAATCAAGTCCAATAATTAAATTACCCAAACATGTGCATCAAACCCCCCTTTAACCCAGAAAAATGCTCAAAGATGTTATGAAATTTGACAAGTTAGGTTTGGATAAGGTCATAGGGCGTCCTATTGGTCTAACCTCTCTTAATTTTTGAGTGTTTCCCAGGTGGGATCTACTCTATATCATGTAAGTGCATGAGGTGGTACGGGGTAAGTTTTTGGGCATAGGGTGCATGTGATAACAGGGAAATGTAAAATCTTACCTGTGGGTTCCTTTGTAGAGGGAGAGATGCACCTTGTCATAAATGTTATTGTTTCCCGGCCCATTCATTTCCTTTTACTCTTAGCTTTATTTCTTTTAATCTTTTTCTTTTGTTCTTCAAGGGAAATAATTGAGGGTCACTATCCTGGCTTGATGACCATAGGTGACAACGTTATTCACAAACATTTCACGAAGATGAGAAGGTTGGATCGTGACGAGACTCCCTTTCTCTTGGTTATGCCACCGAGAGCCACTACCCTAGTTTGGTGACCAAATAGGTTGTAGTGTCATATCGCTACACACTCATGGTCATAATAGGTCGGCTCATGATGAGACCTCCTATCCATAAACTAGTACCTTGAGTATTTATGTATCTTATGGGTCCCCTTTTCTTACTAAGAAGTCCTTCACTTCCTTCTCAGGGATCCCTAGGTGAAGCATATCAAATGTTTCAATATTGCATTTTAACTCTTGCCATCTAATTTTACCCTCTAGGCCTTTAGCCCCTTCTTACCACGAGGTAAGGTATAACCCTTTCTACTGTAGCCAATCCCAATGCCCAAACAAAGGTAGGGGAGATGAGAGGAATAAATATGGAAAGCGGTAAGTATGGAGGGAACAGAAAAATGACCTTTCACACACCCACCCAATGGAAACCCATCCTAGAGGGACATCAACTTACTAGGGCACCATGTCACCCTTCCAGGTATGAACGAGGCAAAGAGAATAATTTCCAAGAAAACATCATGAAATGAAGAAGAATTCAATGAAACATATTCAAGTGCTTCAAAAATCAGAGTGACACATAGCATGATACCCAGACTCATTACCTCATGGAACAAGACTTAATGCTACTTCAGGACCATGCTGGTGGGATGGATATTGTTGTCATTGATAAATGGACTGCACCGAAGAAAAGAGAGACCCTCCAGGGCCATGCTTAAGTCGTTTGGCTCTTGTTACTCCATGTCTAGGACCTATGGTCCTCAATACGTGATCTCCTTAGTTATCCCTAGGCTAGTGGATAACATTTGGCTCCAACTCGGGGACATGTGCTCATCGTAGAGTATAGTTCAACATCTATGGTATGACCTATGATGGCTAAATCTCAACAAAGGATATTAGTAATCCTTAGGGTGGTGATATCACCCCTTTTTCATATATTATATAATAAACAAATAAAGGGCATCTCTAATATAACATATAATCATGAGCATACAGATATACATGATGAACAAAACAATATGGAAATGAAACTACAACTATGCTATCATGATATGCAAATGGTATATACAATGGATTCAAATGCCTACCTAATATAACTTACATGTACTTACCTATGAAGTCAAGTCTCTGCCCCATGATGGGGTTTGAGGAGGATTCCACTAACTGGTAATTGACATTGTCTCTCTTCCAGTGTAGATAAATAGTAGGCATCGTTGACTGAATTCATTCTGATTTTAAAAGGTCCAAGAAAAAATTGTGTATTCCCTTTAATATTGTTAGGATCACCTTTCTTAGTGTCCCACATCCATACCATATCTCCTTCTTGATATTCTCTTGCTTCAAACTTTGTTGTTCCCTGTATAATCCTAGTGTATCGTTTTGAGGGAGGAGGGTGGGATTCAACTATAGGGACTTCTTGTTGACTTGGTTTAATCAATACATCATCATCCCCTTTCTTTAGTAACTTGACAGATCCAACTTCTTTTTCCTTATATTTATCTAAGATTTTTTTATACTCTTCTTTCTTTGGCCATTGTATCTCATAAAAATCTTCCTCTGAAGTGAAAGGAAAATCCTCTGGAGAAAAAATAGGAAGGTTTTCCTTATTTGGCTCATGTGTTTCAATGATCTTCGTATCATTGTTAATTTCTTGTACATGGACCATGGCCATTGGAATATTTGGAAGGCATGCAATTGTCCCATTTTTCATAGGCATGTTGATGTAAATTAAATCCATCTCTAATGTACCACCCAACATTGCATCGAACTTCCTGGACAAAATCACCCCCCATACATCAAGGACATATACCACTACAATATCCATATCGATCACTCTCTCGAGATATTTACCAATGTGTACTTCACCATTCTCAACTACTCCATGAGTGGGTATGGCCATAGATTCAAAACCACACACATTACTATAAGGTCATGTAGCCTTTAGGCCTAGTTTCTCCATGAATCTCAAAGACATCATGTTGGAACCTGCTCCTAATTCAAGCATACAATTATTAAGACATTTGTTATTTACTAGAAATGACATAAATAAGGGTGGGTTTCCATCATATTAAACCCTAAAATGGTATGCTTGTAACACAATAGGAGGGTCTATTGGTTCATCCAACACATTGAAAAAAATTTCAAACCTTTATTTCATGGATGGAACCTTGATAACTTCCTTCAACGGGATGGTTACATTCATTTTGGCTAATGCACTTTCCAAGTCAAAATTTAAGTCAATCTTGTCAGTCTCAGAATAAGTTTTATGGAGGAATATGTTCATAGGTGGAGGTTTCGGTTGTGAAGTTGTAGGTCCACTAGAGAGAGGTTGGTTCATTCGATTTTTCCTAGTATACACTTGGAATTATTATTATTCAACTTCTCTCTTGACTCTTGATAAAGGATATTAATTACCTCCATCCTAGCCCTCCTGGTTTCTTCCTTTATTTCTTCTTCATGTTCTTTGGGTGTGATATTAAGGAAATATTGTGGCTCCTCAATGGTATGGTCGATAATGTTGACTTGATCATGTTCACCATTATTTAGAGGGAATTCATGCTCCCAATGTGATTCTCTTCATTGGAAACACCATGGGCTTTCCTCAACCATGTTTATAGGAACTAAAGTGTTACAGACCTCTTGATCGTTCTTAGGATTGAAACCTTGACTACTCCTTTGGAATTTCCCCTTATAAGGAGGTCTGGGAGCTTGTTGTTGGGCTCTTTCTAGATTGAAAATCCTATTCATCATTAACTCTTGGGTTTTTACCATGCCATATATAGTCAACTGTAGATTTTCCAAGCTGGCACCAATATCTGAGGTAGCCTTAGCATTGTGGACCACTTTGGGTTTATCATCTATCTTGACTCTTGGGGTGGAGAAAGGTTCTACTTTGGATGATGATAAGTTATTTTCAATATTCACATCCATCTCATGGGATTCTTGGATTGTTCTAGGAGCTTTGTCTCTGGTAAGGAAACCCATTTGTCCTGTAAAGGATTTGGTGTAAATAAAGATAAGAAAGTTGTTTGAAGGGTGGTGGCTTGTTGGGATCTGTTGTACTAGCCTCTCAAATTTGTCATGAAATTCCCTAACAGTTTCATTCTCAACCTTTATAATGTTGTTAAGCCTTGTTAGCAACATGTTGTGGTTCTCTTTGACACTCCATATTTTGAGGAATTCTTCCTCTAACTTATCCATGGATGTAATACTAGCATCAGGAAGAACATTATACCATCTTCTAATGGCATCAGAGAGGGTAGAAGAAAACATCTTCATTACCAAATATTAAATATCATCAATGATGGGATGAAGTTGGGAAAAGCCCCAGAAATTTCTCATATGGTCCTCTACGCTGACTACATCATTACCAATGAACTTAGGCAACCACTTATCATATCTAGGTGGCATTTTCCTAGGGTATCCTGGAATTTTTGTCATGTCTAACAACTTAAAAAGTTTGGATGACCATTTATTTTGGTTGTTAACCTGATTTAGATTATGGGTCTGAGTCTGAGCGTTAGACATTGTATTTAAGGGAATATTTCCTACGTATAATGATTTTACTTCAGGAGAGTCTCGGGGGGGATTTCTTCTATAAGACTTGGGAGGATTGGTATATCTCCCTCAACTTTGTGGAGTCACCAGATAATATTCTTGAAATTATCAAAGGGATGAGGGGATCACCCTCAGTGGATTCGCCAATTAAGTTATGTGAATGAAGGATTTGGATAAAGGCTTACCGAAAAAGTGTCGTTCAAGGAATATTGACTCAGTGTTACCCGACAACGGTGCCAAGAATATTATCGCACAATCTGTACTTTCCTAAACCCCAAGACACGTGAAACAATATTGGCGTAACAAGGGGGTGACCTATCACTGTCACCTTAATAGGAAACCCCTTTCTATTTAGGAGTATGTTGAGATTACCCCAAGGGAGATGTCCCCAGTGACCTAAATGGATGGTGAAACTAAACCAAGGATGCAAAGATAACCCCCCTCTCATTGGTCACTCAAGCCAAAAGGTCTTACTAAGTTTTATGTCTTAAGAGATGAAGCAAATGTAATGGATGAAATGTACCTACCCAGAACAAGACAACAAGCAAAAATATGGCAGTTTCAAGTACAAAACGATGATAGTGCTTCAAGAAGAAAATAAAACATTGAAATGTATTCTAGCTGATATAAAATTACAACACAATAAAGTTTTACAACAACAAGAAGTATTTTATAACAGATGCAAGAAATATGCCTCAAAATTGCTTGAAAAGACAACATTTACTAGGCATAATGATAATCAAATGTCACAAGAAAATTTATAAGTGTTTAGATAGCATTTAATGTAGATAATGCAGAAAATTTGTTGTTTAAAGATGGTTGTAGCAGTTATTGTAACAACAACAAGGTAGGGTTAGTTTACTAGGCTAGTTTAGTGTTAGTTTTAGTTGTGAAAGATAGAAAGGTTAAGGTTTGAGTGTTGATTTGATCTCTCAAAAAAATAATTGTAAGGACTAGCTCCTTTGAGGGGTTATGGAGTCAAAAGTTCAACAACATTCATTTGGAGTAAGAAACAAAATGATTATGTTTATCTAAGTAAAGAATGAATCTTAGAAGACTAGTAACTTAAGTCTTCTTAGGATTCAATCTTTAGGGAGGTGAGCTACTAGAGAGTAGGCACTTCTAGGCCCTAACGGTTTTCCTCCTTCTTAGATAATTGAAAGAAATATTTATATGCAACAATGATTGATCAAGGATTCTAAAGTGCTAGCACTTTAGGGCTTGAGAAGCTTGTCAAAATTAACCACCTTAGCAAAGTCTAACAAATGTAGAGAAAAGAAGTAGTATCTTAAGCTCTTCACTCCTAGGGTTTGTCAAGAAAGAAATTTCATAATCTTTAAAATGAATAAGAAAATAGACCATAACCATTCAAATGAAATGACAATTTCATATTTACTTACTTCACCAAGAATAATCAAGCCATGAAACCCTAGATTGCCAAGTAACTTTACCAAAACATCATCTAAGTTGCAAGTAGAAGACTCTAAGTGAGATGTGCCTCGCAATTTCAACCAATAACACCCTAAGTAGGGCACAAATTTCAGTCCACTTTTCTGGAAGTGAGAGGTGTTATGTAAAAATGAATGTTCTTTGTGTTTATTTATACAAAATCTTTGACCTTTAATTAATTTTAGGTCAAAATAAGGTCGACCTCGCTAATTTACAAAATTCAAATTTGAAATAAATAAAATTAATTAGCATCTAAAGACACCTCCAAGGGTGATGTCATGCCCTTCTAGGGTGATGTTGAGGTCATAAGGGTGAACATTGAGCCTAAAAGGTAGGGTGCTTGGCCTCCAAAGGCCCCAAAAGAAGCCCACACGTGCCACTAGGCTCATAAATGCCTCCAAAACAAAAACCCTAGGTCTGGATGAAGTCTAGGGTCATCATGGTGACATCCTCGGCCTTTAAGGGCCAACATCCATGTGGAAGAGAAAGATCCCCCTGGGTCTAGATCTACTAGGGTGCCTCCAAAGGCAATGTCCTTTTTTCTTCCTGGTGCAAATATTCAATGTCTTCTTACCCCTGGCTAGGGTTACATTATCCATCTTTGGGATTTAATCCCCCATGAAGGTATGATCTAATCATTCCCTCATGTGTACCTGTCCACCAAGCAAAGTGTTGCAACAATAATGAGTATGCCCTCGAGGGGTTCATAAGTCACAGGAATCATAACACGCAAATCACATCCAATAATTAAATTACCCAAACATGTGCATCAAACCCACCTTTAACCCATAAAAATGTTCAAAGATGTTATGCAATTTGACAAGTTAGGGTTGGAGAAGGTCTAGGGCATCTTATTGGTCTAACCTCTCTTAAGTTTGGGGTGTTTCCCAGGTGGGATCTAGTCCATATCATGTAAGTGTATGAGGTGGTATGGGGTAAGTGTTTGGGCATAGAGTGCACGTGATAACAGGGAAATGTAAAATCTTACTTGTGGGTGCCTTTGTAGAGGGAGAGTTGCACCTTGTCATAAATTTTATTGTTTCCCAACCCATTCATTTCCTTTTATTCTTATCTTTATTTATTTTGATATTTTGTTTTTGTGCTTTAAGGGAAATAGTTGAGGGCCACTGTCCTAGCTTGATAACCATAGGTGACAGCATTATCCAAAAACATTTCACGGATATGAGAAGGATGGCTCGTTATGAGACCCCCTTTCTCTTGACTATGCCACCAAGAGTCACTACCCTGGTTTGGTGACCATATAGGTGGTAGTGTCATACTGCTACATGGTCATGGTCATAATAGGTCGGCTCGTGATGAGACCTATTATCCATCAACTAGTACCTTGAGTGTTTATGTATTTTATGGGTCCCATTTTCTTATTGAGAAGATTTTCACTTCTTTCTCAGGGATCCCTGGGCAAAGCATCTCAAAGGATTCAATATTGTCTTTTAACTCTTGCCAAATAATTTTACCCTCTAGGCCTTTATCCCCTTCTTCCCACGAGGTAAGGTACAACCCTTCCTGGTGTAGTCAATCACAATGCCCAAACAAAGGTAGGGGATATGAGAGGAATAAAGATGGAAAGTGGTAAGTATGGAGGGAATGGACGATGACCTTTCATAGACCCACCCAGTGGCAACCCATCCTAAAGGGAGATCAACTTACTAGGGCATCATGTCACCCTTCCAAGTATAAACGAGGTAAAGAGCATAATTTCCAAGAAAACGTCATGAAATGAAGAAGAATTCAATGCAACATATTTAGGTGCTTCAAAAATCAGAGTGACACATACCATGATACATGGAGTCATTACCTCATGGAGAAAAACTTATTGTTGATGATGATAAATGGACTGCACTGAAGAAAATAGGGGCCCTCTGGGGTCATTCTTAAGTCGTTCGGCTCTCGGTACTCCATGTCTAGGACCTATGGGCCTCGAGACGTGATATCCTTAGTTATCCCTAAACTAGGGGATAACAGGGTCATTTACATAGATTGTGAGAAACTCAAATGTAAAATATTTTCCTTTTGGATTAATATATATTGCCTGAAGTATGAGCATTTCCATAGGATTATGGACCCTTTTCCTCTTTGAAGGTTTTTACCACGTAATATTCTATGTGCTTATATTTGATTTGTTTGTATAAACAACTCTTTAATATGTTCCAGTTATGTGGAAATACATTATTATCAAAATAATAAAATATGATTATGCTCCCTGAAATAAAAATGTAAAAAGATAACAATACAAAATAGTTATTATGAAGATCTACAAGCTAATGATAATAATAATAGCAACAACACTTTGTAGAGTTAAAGTGGGTTTAATTATTAAAAACATGGGTGTCCTTCTTTAAAATCATATTTTAATTAATTTTATAGTTAATTTAGTTTTTTCATTAAAAAATTATATATATATATAATTACTAAAATTTATAGATAATTTATTTTTTTCATCAAAAAATTAAAAAATTTATAATTATTATAGATAAATTTATTAGTATGATTACGTGAACTTGACATATCTCTTCTGGAAGAACTAAGATCTCTTAATACAAAAACGTCTGAAAGAATTAGGATCTCTTAATATAAAAACGTAGTGTTCAAATGGTAAACATTGGGTCTTTAAATTTTGAATATGCACTAATTAGATCGGAGTTAATAAAAACATTGTTACTATTCAATTTTCCAATAACCGTTGAATTTTCAATGTACCACAAACAATGAAGTCTGACTTCGTTGAATTTTCAATATGAAATAATTTAGAAATTTCTAATAATAGTTATTTTCTTCAAACAATGAAGTTTGTGGTCATTGAATTTTCAATATGAATAATTTAAAATTTTCAATAACGGTTATTTTCAAACAATGAAATTTGTAATCATTGAATTTTCAATATGGAATAATTCAGAAATTTTCAATAACAATTATTTTCAATATGGAAAATTGAGTATATGACAAACATTGAAGTCTATTGTAAATCAACTATTCAGGTGCTAAGTAGTAGTTGATTTTTCAATATGGAATAATCGAGTAAACTATAAACAAATTTCCAATCAGTGTTGAGTTTGATTTTTCAGTAAACTACAAACAAATTTCCAATCAGTGTTGAGTTTTCAATATGGAATAATCGAGTAACAAACAAAGATCCAATAACAATTGAATTTTCAATATGGACTAATTCAATAATCGACAAACAAATTTTCAATCAGTGTTGAGTTTTCAATATGAAATAATCAAGTAACAGACAAAGTTCTAGTAACACTTGAATTTTCAATATGGAAAAATCTAGTATATAACAAACAATGGTGTCTGTAGTGAATCAACTATTCATGTAACAGTTGAATTTTCAATATGGAAAAATCGAGTAATTCAGAAAATTTCAGTAATAATAACAGTTGAATTTTCAATATGGAAAAATCTAGTATATGACAAACAATGGTGTATGTACTGAGTCATGTGCTCTGTGTGTACGTAGTAAGGAATGGCTATAACTTCGCTTCGTTTATCCATTCCTCTTTATATCATAAAATATTATCCATTCCTCTTTATATCATAAAATGATATCATTAAAATTAATAATAATTATAAGGTTTTATATTAAAAATATAATTATCATATAGAATAAAAAAAAGAAAAAAAGAAGAAGAGCATATTCCTCTTTATATATGATAAAATGATATCATTAAAATTAATAATAATTATAAGGTTTTATATTAAAAATATAATTATCCTATAGAATAAAATAAAGAAAAAAAAAGAACATATAGTAGTTAGTTATATGGTCTTTGTCTCTAAGTGGAAGGGTATATTACTATTTTATTTATAAAGCAGAGATGTATTATCTATAATAAATTATTTCTTTTCACGCTTAAATGTAAGGTCGAATGACTAATGACTTCGTTTCCTAAAGCTCAGAGAATGCGTTTTCAGACAATGAGACAACTTAGTCGTGACGTGAATGTTGTGCACGGCGTGAATGGTTGGTGACTATTGACTTGATCGTTTAAAAGTGACATACACGGCGTTTTCATTAATGAATGTATTTTCAACTATAGTTTGATACAACTTAGTAGAGGGTGATTGAGGTGATCACTTGGATGGACACTACGTTTTCATACATTTTGATTAATCGTTCCAGACAACTTAGTGAGGTGGTTACTTGAACGTGCAACCCATTCTTTCATTTTCAAAATTCAAACACTTGATTTCGTATTCAAGTAATCTAATTCCAGTGGGAGATATGTCAACTTCATGTAAGAGGACACTTTTTTTTTAAATTATCATCACGTAGATTGATATTAGCCTTCCATTGAATAGATTCAGATCATTTTCTCGTTTTTATGCTAAAAGTATGCTCACGGGCCTTTGTCAACAACATGTGGCACACCATGTCAAGGCCACGCCACACATGTTCAAATTTCCATATTCCTAGCATATCATGATTCCAATCATAAACAAAAACCAAGTTGTGATTGCAATTAGAAGCAACTCGAGGACTAACACACTTATAAATCTCATGAGTTATTGCAGTCTGATGCCCATCAAGACATGGTAAATATACGAGACATTCATTGTTGGTATGGACTATTAGCATGGTAAATATGCTAAAAGTATGCTACATTGGAGAAAACAAGTGGCTCAATGGCATGCAATTAGATTGCAAGCACATGGAATAAACCTATGCCAAAACAAATGCCAAAATGGTTCTTGGTAAGTAATGTCCACTCATCGTTATAAATGGTCCCAAAACGGAGGCAAATGGATACAAATAGTCAATAGTGACTACAATGGAAATAAGCCTCATCAAGAGTATGCACCAAGACACAAGTGGTCAATAATAACATGCAACCATAAAGAAACAAAAATAACCCAAACCCCTTCAAGACATGGTCTGAAAAATATTAAGAGAGAAGCATGAGGTCTAACTTTTAAGTCATGGCATTGCTAAATACAAGTTCATGGGCCTATGGATAAATCCAACATGGGCGCCAAATGGCAAAGGGAATGATAAATAGGGCAGCCCATGTAAGGTAGGCACTACATTATGATGTGCAATAGAGAGAAAGGATAATGTTGCAACCTAGTGGGATAGAATCTAAGGAATAATGATGACAAAGAGATGGTTAATAATGCAAGATTAGAATGTAGGGAAAAACATATTTCTATATGCTAGAACGGAACATATACCTCACTATTCAATAAAGATCGTCACAAAAATACTAAAGAAAATGTCTCCAAAGTTATGTATACATGATCGACAACACCAGTTCAAAACTTAATAAATCCAATATAAACCTCTAATAACAACTCGTGCTTTGTAATGCAAAACTTTAAAAACAAAAGCCTTAAAAATACAATATGGTACAAAGCACTACACAACATTGTTTCTTATGCATAGTACTTCTTCAAGTAGAGCCCATTATGATGCTAGGGTTAAGGATTATTTTTGTAATCCATGAACTCATGGGCCTTTGTCAACAACATGTGGCACACCATGTCAAGGCCAGGCCACACATGTTCAAATTTCCATATTCCTAGCATATCATGATTCCAATCATAAACAAAAACCAAGTTGTGATTGCAATTAGAAACAACTCGAGGACTAACACACTTATAAATCTCATGAGTTATTGCAGTCTGATGCCCATCAAGACATGGTAAATATACGAGACATTCATTGTTGGTATGGACTAGAATGGAAAATTTAGTGGTGAGCTCTAAAAAATAAATCCTAGACACGATCAAGTTAAAGCTTGGCATTTCACTAGATCACCCAGAAAATGCATCCCAAAAGTCTTTGAAAGGGCCAAGCTTCATGGGATCTTAGGAGGTATATTATTCGAAATGTTCACCAAGTTTTCCATCATAGACACATCATGTGTTAGCATGGGGCATTGGTACCTCTCAATATCTCTACTTGAAACAAGGATTTTCATGCCAACCACTAATTGTTCTAGCTTGAAAAGAAATGATAATTGATGATGCATATCTTCCAATGGTCTATCAACGATATTCATGGCTTCGAGGATGGCCTCGTCCAAAGGAAACTCAATATACAATAAATCACATGAACTAGAAGGGTAGACGACCCACATGGGTAAAGTGAACTGATCATATTCCATATCATGATGGAGATTCTGATTAGCACTGGTCGATGCTGATTGGATTGCTTGATATGAAATCTCTATTGTGCTCAGTCAGCATACTTTCTCCAAATGACTCTACTTTTGAAGGATGAGGCACCACCCAAGGATCCTTATTGACATCTAAGACATTAGACGAAACCAATCTAGAAGCTGAAGAACCACCTTGTGATTCAATAGTACCCAATGATATCATACATATAGGAGCTAAGTTTGAAGGATTGAATGGAGGACATAGGGTGAAAGTACCCATCAAATATGAATCTTTATACATGCTAACACCAACACTATCATAAGCACCCATGGAACCACTGACAAATGGAATATGCGTATACACATGTTGTATAGCTGTTAGGGTGCATATATGTGGAAAAATACAATTTTTAGCTCTGGGAATTGCAAAAAGGGACTTCAAGTCTGCATAGGGAAATGGAAAATTCCTTCTAAGCAAAAAAAAGATACTTGTATCTAGAAAGCTATCTAGTGGGGGAGCTTAGGCCAACTCTGGTCAATGTCAAATATAAATAGACGAGTGTTTAAGGGATCAAATTATTATCAACAATGATTTATGTTGTGTAAGGCAGACATAACACAAGGTGCTTTGGCCAAATCCTCAACAATACTATAATTGTGAGTGGCTTGGTTATTAGGGTTGTGAGTAGACCTTTGTATAACAACCTTGAGCATTAGGGTTGTGAGTATACCTTTGTATAACAACCTTGGGAATTAGGGTTATGCGTAGACCTTTGTATAACAACCTTGGCTGGGAAAAGCATTATATCAAAGGATGAATTATCTATTTGCATAGGGCCACCAGGCTAATATGAAGAGAGAATGACCACTCTCAAAACTCTCCTAATTATGAGATATGTTCTAAATATGGACGCCTTGATCACACATGTATACGTTGGCATTCATGGCATTTCTCCATTGTGAGGGATTACCTGATGTGCCCCCTTGCGAAGGTGGAGGGCTTGTTTCAACCATTTGTTGTTGTTGTAGTGTGAAAGTATTCATTAAGATGATGGGTAGTTTTTGAGCTCCCTGCTAAGCTAAGTATCAAATAATATCATCCATCTAAATATATTGGTGAGTAAGATGGTCTCCATTTCAAATATTGCATGTAAACTTTAACTTCTTCTCTTTAATACCTCTAGCATTTTGATAATATGTAGTCCCCTGCCCAACATTAGAATTTTTCTTTCTATTCTTTCGTTTACCTCTAGGTTTCTAAGCATTATTTGGATTTGTGGATTGTATTGAATGAATGTCATAGGTTTGAGTAGGGAATGAGACATTTTGTGATGTTGGTGAAATCATAGATGGATTAGATGATATGGTCATTTGACCCATTTTTCTAGTCAATTGGCCAACAAAAGCATGGGAAACTAAACCAACCACACCATCGACATGTGGTCCTAGGATAGTTTTGGATGGATCCATTGATGGCCTAGGAGCATGTAAGGTTAAATCATATAACATGTTAGACTAAGAATTAATCAAATCTAGATGATGAGCACATAAAATCACTTCTTCTTCAGTTACAACTCCTAACATAGCCACATCCTTGCCTATTTGAGGCAACAATAACTTCACAAACCAATTTTCTAGACATTGATCCAAAACTTTATCTCTAATGATCACATTCCACCATCTCCATTCATGGATATGATTAGAGATATGTGTGTTTTTATTCTAACATAAATACATCAAAATTTTGGTTCCAGACTCTTATCATATGGGAAGTTGGAAATGTGTCAAAAATGGCATTGCCAAATATAAAAATTGCTAAATGAAGTGCCTAATAATTCAATATAACATTTTGTGATCCTCCATATCAAGGTTCTTTGGAAAAGATGCAACCTTATGATATCTTCCACTAATGAGTTATATGAACACCACAAGTGGAAATTCATGACATGCATGGAAGGATCTTCTCCAAGCTTTCCGTCAAA
>JZKD02S1622785.1:1102608-1140800 GCA_000966675.3 Picea glauca
GAAGTTTTCCTTCATCTACTGCAAAAATGGATCTCTCAAGGTTAATAGAAATACCATATCTTCTACATCTGTCAAATATTTTCCTAAGATGATGAACATAATATTTTCTATTCTTCGAGAATATAGTGACATCATCTAGTTATACTATAAACAGATTTCTCAATCAATCCCATGAATGCTAAGTCTGTAGCTCTCTAAAATGTAGCCTTGACATTTATCATCACTTGTTTTTGTATTATCATCATGCATATTGATCTTAGCCTTCCATTGAATAGATTCAGATCATTTTGTCATTTTTCTTAATGCCAGATAAGAGATAAAAGTATGCTACATTGGAGAAAACAAGTGGCTCAATGGCATGCAATTAGATTCCAAGCACATGGAATAGACCTATGCAAAACAATTGCCAAAAATGTTCTTAGTAAGTAATGTCCACTCATCATTATAAATGGTCCCAAAACGGAGGCAAATGGATACAAGTGATAAATGGTCAATAGTGACTACAATGGAAATAAGCAAGATCAAGCGAATGGCAGCATAGTAGTCTCCACCAAGACACAAGTTAATAAGAACATGCAATCATAAAGAAACAAAAATAACCCAAACCCCGTCAAGACATGGTCAGAAAAATATTAAGACAGAAGCATGAGGTCTCAACTTTTAAGTCATGGCATTGCTAAATACAAGTTCATGGGCCTATGGATAAATCCAACATGGGCACCAAATGGAAAAGGGAATGATAAATAGGGCAGCCCATGTAAGGTAGGCACTACATTACGACGTGCAATAGAGAGAAAGGCTAATGTCGCAACTTGGTGGGATAGAATCTAAGGAATAATGTTGACAATCATATGTTAATAATGCAAGATTGGAATGTATGGAAAAACATATAGCTATATACTAGATAGAAACACATACCTCACTATTCAATAAATATCGTCATAAAAATACCAACGAAAATGTCTCCAAAGTTCTGTATACATGATCCACAACACTAGTCCAAAAGTTAATAAATCCAATATAAACCTTCGATTACAACATGTGCTTTGTAATGCAAAACTTTAAAAACAAAAGCCTTAAAAATACAATATGGTACAAAGCACTACACAACATTGCTTCTTATGTATAGTACTTCTTCAAGTAGATCCCATTACAAAGCTCGGGTCAAGGATTATTTTTGTAATCCATCAACTCATGGGCCTTTGTTGGAAACATGTCACACCATGTCAAGGCCATGCCACATAGGTTCAAATTTCCATATTCCTAGCATATCATGATTCCAATCATAAACCAAAAACAAGTTGTGATTGTGATTAGAAACAACTCGAGGACTAACACACTTATAAATCTCATGAGCTATCGTATCCCCGATGCCCATCAAGACATCGTAAATATACAAGACATGCATTGTTGGTATGGACTGTAATGGAAAATTTAGTGGTGAGTTCTAAAAAATAAATCCTAGACACGATCAAGTTAAAGCTTGGCATTTCACTAGATGACCCAGAAAATGCATCCCAAAAGTCTTTAAAAGGGCTAAGCTTCATGGAGATGTCATGAGGTAGATTACTCAAAATGTTCACCAAGTTTTCCACCACAGACACATCATGTGCTAGCGTGGGGCATTGGTACCTCTCAATATCTCTACTTGAAACAAGGCTTTTCGTGTCAACCACTAATTGTTATAGCTTGGAAAATAATGATAATTGATGATGCATATATTCCAATGGTCTATCAAGCATAGTCATGGCTTCAAGGATAGCCTTGTCCAAAGGAAACTCAATATCCAATAAATCACATGAACTAGAAGGGTGGACGACCCACATGGGTAAAGTGAACTAATCATATTCCATAACATGATGGAGATCCTGATTAGCATTGGTTTATGTTGACTGGATTGCTTGATATGAAATATCTACTATGCTTAGACAACATACTTTCTCCAAATGACTATACTTTTAAAGGATGAGGCACCACCCAAGGATCCTTATTGACATCTAACACATTAGACCAAATCATTCTAGAAGTTGAAGAACCACTTTGTGATTCAATACTACCCAATGATACCATACATATAGGAGTTGAGTTTGAAGGATTGGATGGTGGACGCGGGGTGAAATTAGCCATCAAAGATGAATCTTTAAACATGCTAACACCAACACTATCGTAAGCACCTGTGGAACCACTAACAAATGGAATATTCATACTAACAAATCCTAAAATCTAGCATATAATATGAAAGTAGGTCAATAGTAAACACTTTTCCTTCATGAGGAAAGCAAAGAACCCTAAATATCGAAGACACTATAGTCACCATCACGTAGAACTAACTATTACCTAACAGAATATTGTAGTCTAGAAGGGCATCGAGAACTTTAACTTCAATCAAAAAAGTCTTTCCACCTGAATCAATAGGAAATTTGGTAATGACTCCATGAGGATTAAAAATATGGCCATCGAATGATTTCAACTTGGTGTTCTATTGGAAAATCTCTAGAGAACCTAAAGTTGTCCAATGTAACGAATACATAATGAAAGTGGATGTTCCTTCATCGACAAGGCATCTAAAGATGTTTCTCCCCCACAAAGATACTTGTATCTAAAAAGCTATCTAGTGGGGGAGATTCGACCAACTCTGGTCAATGTCAAATGTAAATAGACGAGTGTTTAAGGGAAAAATTTTTCCAATTGTTATCAATAATTATTTATGTTTTGTAAGGAAGACATAACACAAGGCGCTTTGGCCAAATCCTCAACAATACTATAATTGTGAGTGGCTTGGACATTAGGGTTGTGAGTAGACCTTTGTATAACAACCTTGGGCATTAGGGTTGTGAGTAGAATTTTGTATAAAAACCTTGCGAATTAGGGTTATGAGTAGACCTTTGTATAACAACCTTGGGTGGGAAAAGAATTATATCAAAGGATGACTTATCTATTTGTAGAGGGAAACCAGGCTAATATGAAGAGAGAATGACCACTCTCAGAACCCTCCTAATTATGAGATATGTTCTAAATATGGATGCTTTGATCACACATGTATAGGTTGGCATTCATGGAATTGCTCCATTGTAGGGGATTACCCTATGTGCCCCCTTGTGGTGGTGGATGGCTTATTTCAACCATTTTTTGTTGTTGTAGTGTGAAAGGATTCATTAAGATCATGGGTAGTTGTTGAGATCCCTACTAAGCTAAGTATCAAAGAATATCATCCATATAAATATATTGGTGATTAAGATAGTCTCCATTTCAAAGATTGCATGGAAACTTTAACTTCTTCTCTTTAATACCTCCTGCGTTATCATTTTGATAATATGTAGTCCCCTGCTCAACATTAGAATTTTTCCTTTTATTCTTTTTTTTACCTCTAGGTTTCTGAGCATTCTTTGGATTTGTGGATTGTATTGAATGAATGTCATAGGTTTGAGTACGGAATGAGACATTTTGTGATGTTGGTGCAATCATAGATGGATTATATGATATGTTCATTTGACCCATTTTTCTAGTCAATTGCCCAACAAAAGCATGGGAAACTAAACCAACCACACCATCGACATGTGGTCCTAGGATAGGTTTGGATGGATCCATTGATGGCCTAGGATCATGTAAGGTTAAATCATATAACATGCTAGACTAAGAATTAATCAAATCTAGATGTTGAGCACATAAAATCTCTTCTTCTTCAATTACAACTCCTAACATAGCCACATCCTTACCTATTTGAGGCAACAATAACTTCACAAACCAATCTACTAGAAATTGATCCAAAATTTTATCTCTAATGATCCTATTCCACCATCTCCATTCATGGATATGATTAGAGATATGCATGGTTTTATTCTAACATATAGACATCAAATTTTTGGTTCCAGTCTCATATCATATGGGAAGTTGGAAATGTGTCAAAAATGGCATTGCCAAATATAAAAAATTTCTAAATGAAGTGCCTAATAATACAATATATCATTTTGTGATGCTCCCTATCAAGGTTCTTTGGAAAAGATGCAACCTTATGATATCTTCCACTAATGATTTAGATGAACACCATAAGTGGAAATTCATGACATGCATGGACAGATCTTCTCGAAGATTTCTGTCAAACTTGGGTATGTCTGATGGTAATTTCATGGGTATTACCGACTATGTGAGTTCATGCTTGATGGGTTAATTTTTCAATCAAGATAGATCCAATAAATTCAAGGTCACTAAGAAAGACAAATTTTAATGGATTAATGACGTACATTGTGGTCCTAATGGAATTATAGACTCCCCCATACTACTATCCTCGAGGACATTGATTCCCCCAGAGATGGTAGAAGTGTTGTTCACAAAGCCAAACCTAGGATTAAATTTCCAACCAAAAGTAAAACCAGTGTTAGCTATTGTTGGACTACCTAGGGGTATACTAGAAATAGGTGGGAACCCACTCCCAACAGTAAAACCAAGGCTTTTTCCTCTACCAAAAATGAATCTAGACATAGGCACTGATGGATTGACAGTGGGAATACTAAAGATTGGTAAAATAATGGAAGGAAGAGATGTGACGAGTGGCATTCCCCAAAGGGAACACCTGATGTTTGAGGTATATAAATGTAAGTATCTATCCCACTAACTAGTGGAATGGAGA
Source organism: Picea glauca (assembly GCA_000966675.3). NCBI lineage: Eukaryota > Viridiplantae > Streptophyta > Pinopsida > Pinales > Pinaceae > Picea > Picea glauca. Next base: position 1,107,236 of record JZKD02S1622785.1, read on the forward strand.
TGGCCATTATGACTCCTCGAGTCATGTTAGGGGATGTGGGAATAGGTCCTCCAATATTGGATGATCCACTAATTCCTGACATCATTTGAGGATTGCTAAAATATGAAAAAGGATCACAAAAATGATGTCCACCTAACTAAATAAGTAAATGGTTTAAAGGCTCTATGATGTGGGATTTCCTAATGAAGTGGGAAATCCCACTCATGAACCAATTTCATACACAAAGTGCTAAATGAAAACTTAGATTGAACTTTTATATTCTGTTCAAGTGCAAATTAAGTCAATTTTAGTGATGAAAAATATTTTGCATTATCAAATACTAAAGATTGTGGAATGACAAACCTGGTAATGATGTGGGATTTAAGGAAATAAATCACATGGTTTCCATTTACTATTTTCAAAGGCATAGTTGTTATGGCAAGATTTTCCTCACCCTATGAAATCTCGCATAGAAGACCTTTTTCCATTTCTGTATGTAGACTTGAAGTCCCTTTTTGCAAATCCCAGAGCTAAAAACATGATTTGTCCAAATATACGTTCCTTGCCTATATTACAGCATGCATATACATAGGTTGCACCACTATAGCCCATGTACATTGGGAAATGTGCCCAAAATTGAAAAATGGTGTCAGGTTTCCATGTCACGTCATGAGATCAATGATCCTTGGCCTTCCATATACTGGAAATGTTCTGACTCGGCCCTTCAGCTCCACTTGAAGGCTATAAATGGGCCAAATCCAAGCTATGGAAAAGAGGAGAAAGAATACAACTTTGAGAGCAAAGTTACTCTGGAGAAATTGTTCACTTCACATTGAGTCTGCATCCCTTTTTCCTTAAGTCTGAACACATTGCTCAGCCCCCAAGATCTTCCCTTATTGATTGAGAAATTCATTGTATCTCTTAAATGAGCTTGCCTTTGGTGAAGGATTGAAGTGGTGGAGGCCTAGTTGGAAGGAACTTAGTTTCTCGGTTCTAAATCATGCCGACACGGAAGTTTGTAACTCATTCACTTTTGTTGATTATATCTTAATATAAATACTCTTTTCTCGTCCAATTAATATCTCAAAAATATTTGAATTAATATTCCATGGGCATATTTTTTATGAATGTTGATGGATTATGCTATTGAATGTCCTAACATAATATATTATCACCATATGCTTGCATTGCTTGATTGTTGAGGACTAGTTGTAGGTATATTGCTTTGGTTCAAGTGCTCAACGATGGACTTCATCGAACGTCTGGACGAGGTAGACCTCTTATATTGTCTTGTTATCATATTTGTTTATATAGCATACTTAATATTATAGTTAATTTATGCAATCATTTCCATCTGTTGTGGTTTACCCCTAGACATAGAGAGATTTTCCTCGTAACATAATTGGCGACCACATTTGGGGTTTGGAGTGCTTTTATCCTTAGATTTAGCTGGTTCATATTGAGTTTCTTGTCATATGATTTCTTGATAGCCTCTGTTCACTCTAGGTCTGAGTTTTTTATCCTTCTCCTTAGCCTAGCTTTGTTTTGACACATATACGTGGGTTTTTGCTTGACAGTCGCGTACATATGCGTGTTTTACTTCTCATGTTGTGTACATACCCTCTTCTCCCTTTAACAGTCACGTACATCAACCTTTGTTGCTTGATTGCTGGGTTTGGTGGTTGTTGGGTAGGTTTTGATGATTGTTGAGTCTTCTTGGGTCTCTGTGGTGACTATTAAGTGTCTGTGGAATGACAGGAAACCTGTCTTTGGTTGAATTTTTGGGCAGTGCCTTTCTCATCATATTTTCATTTTGATTGTCATTGCACCTTGGGCTGGGTGTTTTTCTCCTTGATATCCTACTTGGGTTATCTTTTTCTATACACAGTAGAGTCTTTATACCAAGATGTTGTTCAGTCCTTCCATTTTCATTCTCTTATAATGAAAATACAAAAATATTAGGTGTTTTACATTGATTGGCATTTTGATCTCTTGAGTCTTTTGTCTTTTATCTTAGTTCATGTAAAGAAATATTGCATTTTATTTAGAATTGCAGAATTGAATTGAAAATTGCATTTTTGAAAAACATATCATTTATTGGAAATTGGAGTTAGGACTTTGCATTGCATTCATATTCATTTATTTTACTTGCTGAGTCATAACATCACTAGTTTCATGAACACACCTTTTGAGTAAGCAAGGCCATTGAAATTAACGTTATAATTTAAAATTGATTAATAACGATTTTATTTTCTAGGGTGCACAAACTAGATTAGGATTTAGAGCCTTGGAATAGGATTTTGTGAGTAAACTTCTCCATGGATATTAAATCAACATATGTGTCTGACTAAGGGAGTGGAGAAATCCATTGTATAATCGGTAATATCTGGAGGCTCTGCTTACACCGGAGTTAAGCATGAGGTCGCATGAGGTCAGTTGAAGGGATATCCCCTCGATACCTTCTTAGCATCAAATATATTTATGGGGATCTATTCGTATATGGGGATCTTGATATTTTCCTTACCTCCATGAGAGGCGATGCTTTCAAGGTTTCAGAATTTGCTACCCTACCCATACGATGGACCTGACTTACGATTGTTCACATGTGCATCGGTTATACCATGGTTTCTTAGTTGCTTGACTTAGGTACCACATAGGTTACCTGAAGGGGTTATTCTATAGGTACCCTGGGTTAGGTAAAGGTCAGACAACACACAACCTTTATGGAGGATTACCTCTCCGAGGGGATCTGACCGATTGGTTGTTAATCCCACGAGGGCCCTTATAACTGATTATGTTTCCTCCAATATTTAGCAGCACAGTGTAGGCCCCTCTTGGGCGAGGAATACCTACTTTATAGAGGGAGGTCCCTTTTAGCCACTTTATCCTGTTTGTGTGCATATTGGTCATTTGATTATTTTTGGTGTGCTCTTTGATTATTAGTTGGCCTTAGGATTTTTTTTTTATATATTGAATCTTGAGTCATCGTGGAGCCAGAACATCTTCACCATAGGTCTTGCCGCTTGTTACAGTTACCAACACATTTTGAGTCCTTACCTTCTAAAAGGCATAGAGTTATTAAACGTGGTACACACACCTCCACTTATCAGACTTGTGATTCTACAAGGATGAGTACTGAACTGACTCATCAAGATACTGTTAGCCCTTCGACTCCCACACCTACTATAGTTAATGGTACCCCTTCGACTCCTTCAACCACAATGGTTGTAGTACCCAGGTCACCCATCATCAACATTTCCCTTCCTATAGTGAACACTCAACCTATTTCCACGAACCCATTTGGGTCACTTGGTCATTCACTAGGCTATAATGTTTAGTCCATCCCTATGGCCTCTAGTCCCTTTTCCTATGGTATGCCAAATTTTACTTCGCATTTTTCAAACTCCATCCCAGTCGCTTGCCTTAATTATAGCATTGGACTTGGGGGAAAAACTCCTCCTTATACTCCATTCTCGTTTGGTGGCACTCATGTCCCTCAAATGACTCCTATCGTGGGAGCCATTTCTTCTTTTAACCCCAGGCTAATCCTGTTACTTCTGGATGGAGTAACCAACCTGGCAGACAAGCTATTTCTTATGGTCCGTCCTTTACACCCACCTCCTTTGTACCGATTCCAACCAACATGTTTGGCATGATGAATTCACCTTTATCCTCTGGATTCACACCCGGAGGAGGTTAGTTTCACACCTTGGGAAACCCCCAACCAAGAGCCACTCCAACTGAGGGCAGTTTTTATCACCCTCATTAGAACATTCCTACTAGAATGACTCCCAACGAACCCCTTATGAATCATCCCAAAGGAGGGTATTACAATCCTGGACAGGGCCATGGTGCTTACCGGAACCCTGGATGGGTTTCATTTCCCCAACTACAATATTTCCAGGGAACTTGGGGCTAGATGTTGCAACCCTGTCTCCCTTTTCTGGCCACGCTCAATCTACCAGAATTATCTAAGTTGATGAATGACCATGTGTGTCATGACCCTAAATGGTCCCCCATTCCCACCAAGCTTCCTTCAGATATTCAAACATTTGAAGGAAATAATGGAGAGGATCCTGGTGATCACGTTACCACCTTTCACCTATGGTGCTCTTCAAATTCCCTTAATGACAATTCCATTCGATTAATATTGTTTCAACGCACACTCACAGGGGTTTCCGTGAAATGGTATATCGAGCTACCTAGAGGGGCATACGGGACCTTTAGTCAGATGGTTTTAGTCTTTCTTAACCACTTCCAATTACCAGTTCGTTATGATGTTGGCCTAGAACTTATGTCGACCTTATGCTAGGACAAAGCCACTCATATCTCGGATCACATCCAGGAATGGTGTAGATGGAAGAGGTTGATCAAGACATGCATACCCCCATAATTCCTACTAGAGTGGTTCCTTAAATCTCTACAGCCTCCTATTTTGAAGGATGTTGCTACATTCAGGGTTACATCTGAGGAAGAAGTGATTTTCAAACACCAATAGTTATATCTTATATATGCTCAGTTTGGGATGTTGTACGATATTCTTCCTGACACCCCAAGGTCAAACTACGACACTAGACAAAAGCCCGGGCCTCATGCCAATGGAATTGTAGACTCCACCAATGTGAAATTTGTAGAGTCAGTGACAAGACATTTGAAAGAGTTGTCTCTAAACTAGTCTGAAGGAGGGCCATCTTCGTTTGTGTCTTCCAAGCCCACTCAATCGGTAGATGTACATTACGTGCAATCGTCGATTGACCCAAATGGTAATTAGAAACCAGGCGAGAATAATAAGAAAGGGCGTAATAATAATCATAAGGGTGGGAAAAATAATAATAAACACGAGGGAAATGATAATAATGATAAGATGAATAATAACGCTAGTGAGGGAAAGAGAGAAAGGCGTAAGGTGAAGTTTCCCTGTAAACTTTGTACAGACGATCACCTTACTCATTTATGCCCCAAACTTGCAAAAGCTACGAGGCTCTTATCTCTACCACCTGTCGTGCTGACGAATCATTCTCCACATAACCATCACATGGCCTCGAGTTCCTCAAGTGCCAGAAATATGACGAGTGGGAGTCAAAACCAACCGACACAAGACAATGACCATTTATGCATCAATATGGTCATTTTTTAGGTTAATGTAGCCACCCGATCTCATGATTATAGTTCTCCACAAACTGTAACTAGTCTAAAGTCTCCTCCTCCTCTGGATACACCCTTACAGATTGAAAAAATAGAGGCACTACCTCATATTCTGAAAGGAGTACTCAAGCGCTCTACCCACAATCCTAATGTTAGAGCTTCCCAAAATTACTCTATTGTTGAGGACCTGGGTCAAACCCCTTATGAGATGTCAGCCATGGAGGTATCTAGAGATGTCCTTCATAGAGGAATTCCTTTCTATTTGCATTAGGAGCTCTAGATCCCAATGGCTCAAAAGTTATCAAGTTTGACATCACATATGTAAAGCCTCGCTTGCCTTACCATGTGGCATTCCAAATCCACATGGGTTACTCGAAGTATACCTTCAAGCGTACTATCATTGATGAAGGTGCTCCAACATGTGTGATGTCCCTGGTATATTGTAAATCCCTCGGCTCTCCGACTCTCTCTCAGTATCCAACCATGTTGACTTCTTTTGACGGTCGTTCCTGCCACCCTCACGGTATTCTTCCTGCGTTTCCGGTCTAGTTAGGTGGGAATACAGTAGAGGTGGATGTCGAGGTGGTTGATGCGCCCCTCAATTATAACTTGTTACTAGGATGCAATTGGAGTTACGCTATGACTATCATCATATCGTCCATCTTCCATACCCTTTGTTTTCCTCACGATGGGAAGATCATGATGACCGACTAGCTGTCCTTTGCGTATGTTAGCCCCAGTGCATCTGTTGGACCATTGATCCCCATGGTTGACAATTCTCAGCTGAAAACTGAGAATATTGATGTCTAAATGTATTCATCCCTCATGGGTACCTTCGACTTCATGGCACCGATTCACCATTTTTATGCCATTTCCAGTAGGCTCGTTTTGTCAAAGAGGTTTGTTTCTTTCCACACTTCCTATTTTAATGATCCTTGGACCCTACCTTCCTTGAATACATCTTGTGAAGGTGAGTCACATGCTGGAATGGCCATGCCACTATCAGTAGAAAAGATAGTGTATCAAGTTGTTCTTGACTCTTCCTTCGATCCTGATCCTACTACCTCGTAGACGGACGAGGAGGATCCTATTCTTGAGCCCGTGTGGGCCACTTTGTCATCTTGTTCAAATGACTGCCTTGATGAGACTTTTCTCTCAGATGAAGCTATCATCGAGGCCATGAATGGTTATGAAAAACCTTGGAATGATATGCATCACCGCTCTTATTTTCTCCCAGAGCTTGCTAAAATCGAACAATATGACTTTAGATCCACTCTGAGTGAGATAGTCTGTCACGCTGTAGTTCCTCTTGATACGCATGACATTTATGCAGAAGGAAATATGGCGAGTATCTCCCCTACTGTCGCGGTCGATATCTCTCGTACCCCGGGAAAGATCGAAAATGTACACATCGGTGCGTATTTTTTTCCAGAAGAAATCTTGATCTACATCGAACTCTTCAAGGAATTCTAAGATGTATTCGCTTGGTCATATGAAGAGATGCTAGGAATCAGCCCTCAAATTGTCTAAAATAAGATTTAAACTTACCCAGATGATAAGCATGTTCGACAATGTCTTAGAGCTATCAATCCCTGGAAGGCCCCTACTATTAAGGTAGAGGTAGAGAAACTGCTTAATGTTGGCTTTATCTACCAGGTTCCCTTGACTGAATGGGTATCCAATCTCGTTCCTATGAATAAGAAGCAAGGAACCATCTGTGTATCCATGAATGTTCATGACCTGAACAAATCCTATCCTAAGGACAACCTCCCAACACCTTTCATCAATCATATCCTCGACGAGTGTGTGGGAAGTGAATTTTTTTCTTTCATGGATGTATTTTCAGGGTATAACCAAATTCAGATTAAACTTGAGGATCAACATAAGACGACATTTATTTGTCCTTGGGGTACTTTCGCATATCGAAATATGCCTTTCAGTCTTAAAAACATCGTAGCAACCTTCCAATGTGCTATGACCTTCACATTCCATGATCTTAAGCATATAATCAAAGCTTATCTTGATGATCTTGTTGCTCACTCTCATAAGAGAGTGGATCACCCTAAGCCCCTTCGACTAGTTTTTGAAAGATGTCGTCATTATCGCATCTAGTTGAACCCTCATAAATGCATATTTTGTGTTAGGTATGGACGTCTTCTAGGATTTTTAGTCTATGATACTGTGATCATGGTAGATCCGTTAAAGGTTTAGGAAATACTTCAATTTCCTCCCACGTGCACTATTCAACAACTTCAAGGTTTACAGGGGAAAGCTAACTTTTTGCGTCGGTTTATAGTAAAATATGCCAATATTACTAAGGGGTTCATGCATCTTTTGAATAAGGACACCTCTTTTATCTGGGATGAGTGAGCCCAGGAATCCTTCGATGCTTTGAAGAAATCCTTGGTATCGACGCCTCTACTGAAGTCTCCTGAATACAATAGAGATTACTTGCTTTATGCCACTGTGTCTAAAGAGATGATTGGCATGGTATTGATTCAGGAGGATGATGAGCTCCACAAGCATCTCATTTACTATCTTAGTCAAAACTTAGTCAGTCCTCAGCTCAAATATTCTCACGTTGAAAAGACAGCTTTGGTTGTCGCTCACGCAGTCCAACGATTACGACATTATATATTGCTTTGCCACGCTACTGTAGTTGTCGATGTCAATCCATTTAAATACATCCTTACTAGGCGTATCATAGGGGGGGAATACAATAAATGGAATGTCATTTTACAACAATTCGATCTCAATTTCACTTCTGTAAAATCCAAGAAATCACTAGTCTTTGCAGAGTTAATATCTGACTTCCCATGATTGGACAAGGATGTTATTCATGTTGATTCTTTCTCAAATGAGCACATTTTCCTTGTCTCATCATCTGACCCCTGGTACAGATACATTGTTCTCTATCTTCAAACTTTGAAGTTCCCTCAGCATCTCTTGTGAGATGACCGATGGGGTATATGATACCAAGCTAAGAATTACCTTACGTCATAGACAGTTTGTATCATCAAGGAGTAGACAATATATTTCGTCGTTGTTTAACTCATGAAGAAGAAAAGTCAATTCTAAACGATTGCCAAAATGGGGCTTGTGGTGGTCATCTATCCGGGCTTGCAACAACCCAAACAAATTTGCGAGATGATTATTTTTGGCTGTCTATCTTTAAATATTCTGCTGAAGTGGTTAAGAAGTGTCACCCCTGCTAGGTGTTCGCTCATAAAATGTGCTCATATCCAACCCCTCTCCATCTAGTCATTAGTGCTGGTCCCTTAAGCAAGTGGGGGTGGACTTTATGGATTGCAACCCAACTTCGGCTGGGGGGCATCAACACATTATCATGGTCATAGACTACTTTAATAAGTGGTCTGAGGCCATGTCTAGAGTTAAATTCAAGGGGAATATTGTCGCCTTCTTCATATTCAATCAAATTATCACCAGGTTAGGAATCCCGAGTGAGATTTTCACTGATCATGATAGTCAATTTCAGAATGAAATGATGGAAGAGCTAGCATCCAAGTTGGGTTTTAAGCATGGTCATTATTCCCCTTAGTATCCCCAGGAAAATGGACAGGTAGAGGCCGTAAACAAGTCTCTCAAAACCATTTTTCAGAAAACTGTCAGCCAGAGAAAATCTGGCTGGCATATCATGTTATATCCCGCACTTTGGGCATACCAAACCTCGGTCAAGACTGCCACTGAATTTTATCCTTTCCAGATAGTACATGGTGTGGAGTCAATCTTACATATTGAATTTGAAATCCATTCCCTTAGATTGGTAGTTGTGCTCCTACCTGACACTTTCAATCTCAAACGATGCCTCGTGCACCTAGAGATCCTTGACGAGCAACGATGAGATGCCTCTATGGCTATCAAATCAAACAAAAGTCATGTTAAGGTCCAATAAAATAAGTTGGTCTATCCTTGGTTGTACGATGAGGGTGACTTGGTCCTTTTATATGATTAAGCCAAAGAACCACTGGGGGAAGGAAAGTTCAAACCCATGTGGCACGGTCCCTATACCGTGCAGCGTATCTTGGAAAAAGAAGCCTATGAATTAGAAGATTATGAAGGGAACATGTTGGATGAGCCCAAGAATGGGCTCTACTTGAAAATATATTATGCTTGAGCCCCAATATTGGGTGTAACTCTTTGTATACTAGTTGTTGGAAGAAGACCAAAGCGGAAAGAAAGACGATTTTTGGGAAAGAAGGCATATACGAGGAAAGCAACAGCTGGAAGGAAGAGAAGAACGCACGCATGAAGGGAAGACCTAAAGAAGGTAGGGTTAGGGTTTTGGTAATATATTGTAATGGCTGAAGAGACAGAAAATGTATAAATATTGATACTTAGGTATCATAGGGGGGTTCAAAGTATTATCGAGTTTAGCTAGTTATCTATGAGTTGATGCGATATGTAATATTTTGTTGTATGGCCTAATTGTGTAAGTTGTTGAGCCGAAGGGTACTAGGGAGGGTAGATCTTGAGGGTTATACCACAGGTTGAGGATCCTGGTGTGATCTAGTCCACCTCATATAGATGTTACCCAACTGGCAAGATTGTAAGCGCACGACACTGTAGCGATAGAATGACTATAATAAAAGAGCTGAGAGACAAATATTTGTGGATGTAGCCCAGGAGGGGGTGAACCACAGTAACATATGTGTTATGTGATGAATGCATGCATATATTTATTGTCTTTCAGTATTTATTGTTATTCTTAATGACTGAGTTGCCAAATTTCCTGATTATTCGCAATTAACAGTATATCGTGTTCACAAGTTATAATAAGCGGTTCAATATACAGTTCTCATATCTCACACACAATCCTAGGCTGTAAACACATGAGTATTATAGTCACCCATTAAAACTATCTCGGGTGAGACTGTGCAATGCATTCTCTGTGCTGTGTTGCCTTCTAGTTTACCAGGAGGGTTGATAGTTTTAGAGGCTTTGCTGGAAACCCGAACAGACATGAACCTGGGTCACTCAGTATGAACTTAGAAAGAATAGAAAAGTAAACCAACAAATGGTTTCGTTGTCGTTGGTAGGAACATAAGAGGATTGAGTATATGAGATAGGTTGATCAAGAGAAGAGTAAAAAAGTGAAGAAAGCAATGAGCCATTAGAAGAGGATGTTGAGACCGTGGAATCCCACAGAAGCAAAGATCGAAACTTTGCTAAGAAACAAACAACTGGAGTTTGCATAGAAAGATAATAGAAACCCTAGAGTAACACCCCGCAAATATCTTGAAAAATATGTGTTTACTAATTTGCATGAAGTCTTTTTCTGTGATTTCCCACACTTATTGCAGGAGTGGATACTAAGGTTGAAGGATAACCACGCAACGAACTAGATTCGACAGTTAGAGTGGAGCCCAATACAAATTGAGTAGTTATAGCAGGTGAACAACAAATTCACCCGCGCAGTAGATTTTTGGCTTGGCAGTACTGTGGCAGGTTTTAGAACAGAGTTTGCAGTCGACACAGTGAAGTCGTATAGCGTAGAGGAGACATATTTTCTACGTGGACCTTGAAGAAGGTACATTCAATAATTGTATACTTCTATTAAGATAGTACTATATAAGAAAGGTGTACTGACAATGGATTCAAATAGAAAAGCCTCCCTGTGTGCATGGGGGGAGGGGGGAAGCACTGACAGCAAAAAGAGAGATGGAAGGAGGAAAGGATAAGGGAAAGGAGGAACCCTTGGACCCGATCATGATGGATGACGACCAAATCAAGTGGATCTTGGTGACAAATGGAAATACGTGTAGTGGAGTACCCTACCAATACAAGGTGAATACCAATAAGAGAGTTGTATTCATGAGGGAAGGCTTGGCGAGTGATGAGGAAGAGGTAGAGGATCCCTGGGCTATGGAGGAGATTGAGGAAATCCTGCGTGCAACATATGAGAGGAAGATGAGAGGTCCAATAATGGGAAGAGAAGGTAGCAATCCTATCCATATTAATGTCAGTGTGGAACCCATAAACCCATGTGTGACTAATACACCAAAGAGAACACCATCATTTAGAAAACCAAAGTTCAGAAGCAGTCAAACAACAGGAAGTAAATCTACACAAGCAACAACAACTGGAGGATTCTGTTCATGCAGCACTAGTTAGGTATCTACACCGTGCCAAGGTAGTAGTTCAGTGTTGAGAATGGAAGGACATGATCCGACGATCAGGTTACTAGACTTTTGATGAGAAGCAATAGAAGACCCTAAGAAGCACTTGTTCATTTGTGCAAATATATGGGATGCAAAACAGATCACTGATGAAGATACCAAACTTGCACAGTTAGCTATTACGCTAAGAGACTGCACACTAGACCGGTACATGAGTCTAGATGCAAACAACTCCCTAGGGATGACAAGGACATTAACAGACATTAAGAATTTACTGATAAATGAGTTCCAGAAACCGAGCTCAGAGGATCAATACATGAATGATATGATAGAAATCCTACAGAAACCAGGAGAATCTGTTTGGGAAATTGACCAGTGATTCAAGCGTTTAAAAGGAAAGTTGAAGTATATCATGAACGATATGTAGCATAGGAACCTATTCATCAATTCACTACTACCACACTTAAAATACCCATTGTGACAACAACTATCGAAAACTATCGAAAAATTAAAGGAGGATTTGAAGAGCTTAACATTTCAGCTAAACCAGAATAAGAGTAAGGACAAAGGAGAAGTTGTTTGGTGCATTACATGTAGGATGGAAGGACACCAAAAGAATGAATATCCAACATTCATGCAATATATGGAAGAAGGACTGCCAAATCCATTACCAACAGGAGGATTATGGTGCAAAATCTACAAGAAACCACGTCACAATCCTTATCATTGCATGATGATGCAGAAATACCAGACAGTCCCAAAGATTTCATATTTCAATTTTTGCAAGTTAGTGGGCCATGACGACAAAGATTGTTGAACCATGGAGTTGATGAGAAAGAGAACATCAGATGCATATAGAGTGCAAGCATAAATGATGACAAGGCAAGTCGCACCGCATTTTAATCAAGTTTTGGCTCCATACAACACTGCACAACAACAGTATAATACTGTGAAACAACCATATAATAACCCACAACCACAGTACAACACAACATAGCCTCAGTACAATACCGCACAGTATAATTAGGTGCCTCAATATAATGAGCCGAGAGAAGATCGATAGGCTATAGAGGTGGAGGATGAGCAAGAGGAGGTGGAGGATGAGGTAGAGGACCAGTGGTATGCCACAATTGCCAACAACTAGGACATTATGCAAGGGAATTTCCACTTCGACCAACAACATGCATATACTATCGCGCATCGGACCATGATACAGAGGAATGTCTGACACTACTAGTAAAAAGGAATCTAAACAACCAGAATGTTTAGTGGATTTTAGCTGAAGCGAGGGATGAAGGACAGAACATCAACATCGTCACTCGTGGGGGAGCTAAAACAAGAAACGACGCAGTTCGGCAAGAGCCAGTACAAAACCAATGGATGAAGAAGAACATCGAACCAAGGAAGCACTTTGACGTGCATAAGGAGAAGGAGATATTTAAGGAATCTAGACAAGAATTTTAGAAGGAAGACATTTCGTCGACTTCAACTATGCAACAAAGCAAGGAAGCACGAAATTTTGATATGCCTCCAGTATTGGATCATACCAATGAAATTCAACCCATGGGACAAGTAAGTACAATCAAAGGATTTTTTCAATCATGCGTAAAGGTATTGAATGATCCATCATATGTGAAAATATTGCAAAACATACTAGAAAAATGTAGCATCGAGACGGAAGGAAAACTAGAACCAAAAACAATCAATCACCTACATACAAGAAGAAGAACCACTAGGGATTTCAGACTGAATGCCAATATCGAAGATTTCAACATGGGAGATATCATACTAGATCTAGGTTCTAAAGTTAATGTATTACCAAAAAATGCATGGAAATGCATGGGAGAGCCCACATTAGGATATTCACCTGTTCAACTGAAAATAGCAAACCAACATAGAGTCCTACCAATTGGTAGACTAAAAGGAGTGACAGTAGACCTGGATGGAGTGCGCACTAAAGAAGATTTTGAAGTCATTGAAATAGTGGATGACACAACAGCATATATAATGTTACTTGGTCTAGATTGGGCATTTGACAACCAGGCCATAATCAAATTGAAGACCAGGAAAATGACATTTGAGTCAATAGAATAAAGGGTCATCGCACCATTAGATACATCCGAATGGGAGAGGTTTGTAGAACCCACTTTCTTAGACTTAGAGGAAATCAACCAATTGTACATAACAACTGTGCACGATGAGGATTACGTAAACCCAACTGCATATGGGATACTTAGTTGGTGGAGCATTACTTCATGTACGATAGACTCAGACACCAGTTTAGAGAACTGGAAACAACGATTACACAAAGTATCCACGAGAAGATGTGCAATAATAGACCGTGTAGTACGATGGGTAGGCACATAAATAAGGGAACCACCCAGTTTCCATGGAATAAACGATTTGGAAACATTCTTGGCTTAGTATGAAGATGAAGTTTTAGAGAATCAGAGACTGTTAGCACTTGATATAGCACTCAAGGCCACACGTGCAAGATGGTGGGGCACACACAAAGAGGCAATCATAGATTGGTACCAATGTAAGCGGTTACTGCGCATCAGGTTCAACGTATAACAAAAAAACAACAAGCAACAGAGGTATGATGGACAGGGGGAACCAATGGAACACTTGGAGGAGTGAAGAATGTTGTAGAAAATTACATCCCCAGAGGAATGGCCTCATCAATTTATACACACCCTAGAGGGCATACCAACGAACTGGTATACAGACCAGGAATTGTGCAAAGGAACTGCAACCTGGATGACATTGCAACAGAATTTTATCGTCACTTTCTCATTCAAGCATGAGAACCCTAACATAGATGCAACTCTTGAACATATAAGAGGCGTGATATTCATCAAGGAACTGGAAGTCGAGCTCATAACAGAAGAGAAACAACGGAACAAACAGATAGTTAAAGAACTATTGTCATGTTACCATGTGCAAGAGGAAGAACCGGATGAAGATGATCCACATGATACTCAAATTGAAGAAAGAGAAACAGAAGTGGAGGGACCACCTATAGAATCAGAAGTTATTTCCGTGTCAATCAAGTTAAATAAAGTCAACATTGGGACAACTGAGAATCCAAAAATGGCCAGCATTGGAGACTACTGGGATGAGCAAACAGTGGAAAGTATAATAGAGTTACTGCACAAGTACAATGACCTATTCCCTAAAACATTCATAGAGATGAAGGGTATAGCCAGAGAGCTAGGAGAAATGAATATACCACTCAGACCTTAAGTGAGACCGATCAAACAACAACCATACAGATTGAACCCAGTATATAAGCAGAAATTCAATGATGAGATCGACAAGATGCTCAAAGTCGAAATCATAGAACCGGTCGAAGAATCAGAATGGATAAGCCTAATGGTAGTGCAGGACAAAAAACAAGGAGGGATAAGGATATGCGTCGACTTGACAAAGTTGAACAATGCATGCCTACATGACTCATTCCCTACACCTTTCATGATTGAAGTGTTAGAGAATGTAGGAGGACATGAATCTTACTCATTCACTGATGGATTCCCAGGCTACCATCAGATCAAGATATCACAGGAAGACAGATACAAGACCATGTTTGCAACAAAATGGGGATCCTACCAGTACATAGTCATGTCATTTGGACTAAAGAACACACCGGTAATAGTTTCCAGAGTAGTCATCATCACATTTAAGGAATTCATCCACTAGTTTCTCGAACTATACCTGGACGATTGGACAGTCTACAGTTTGTTGAAATACCATGTTGAAGTCTTATGGTTGATGTTAGAAATATGCAGGCAGTGCCAGATATCATTAAACATAAAAAAATTCATATTCAGAACACCGTTTGGGATACTATTGGGCCATATAGTATGCAAACAAGGTTTATTAGTAGATATTGCAAAGATTGCATTAATTGTTAACTTTCCACTACCCAAAATAGTCTGTCATCTAAGAGAAACGTTGGGACACACAGGATACTACAGGAAATTTATCAAAGGGTATGCGTAGATTACTGCACCAATGAAAAATTTGTTAAGAAAGGATACAAAGTTTCAGTGGAACGACGAGTGTCAACACGATCTGGATACCCTGAAGGAAAATATGGTCACCATGTCAATATTAGTATTTCCAGACTGGGAGAAGACACTCCATGTGCATGTAGATGCATTAGCCATAGCACTTGGAGCTATCTTGGTGCAGCCATGAGAGGGGGATTTGGATCACCCCATAACCTTTGCAAGAAGAAAACTATCAGAATCAGAACAGAAATACAACACCATGGAGAGAGAAGGCCTAGATATGGTCTATGCATTGCAAAAGTTTAGACACTACTTATTGGGAAAACACTTTAAGAGTTCACAGATCACTCAGTCCTAAAATACCTAGTCAACAAGCCAATGTTAGAGGGGGAGAATTGGTCGATGGTTACTGCTATTTCAAGAATTTGACTTTGAAGTAATAGTCAAGCTAGGAAAATTGAATGCAGGACTTGACCACCTATCAAGAGTCACAAATGGAGAAGAACCTATGAATTTAGAAGACAACTTTCTGAATGCACAGTTATTCTTAGCCCAGATTGCTAATGAATACTTTGCAGATATTATTCAGTACTTGAGCATAGGCACTGTGCCACAGGAATACAACACTGCACAGAAGAAAAACCTGGTAGTTCATGTTGCAAACTATCAACTGATTGCAAGACACTTATACAAAATGGGCGCAGATAGCATATTGCGCAGGTACGTGTTAGAGCACGAAAGACCAAGAGTCTTAACAGAAGCCCATGAGGGAATAGTAGGAGGACATTATGGAGACAAAGCTACCGCGTAGAAGGTATTGCACGCAGGACTATGGTGGTCGACCATTCACTGAGACTCGAAGGAGTACTGTCAAATATGCGATGTTTGTAAAAGGGTAAGTAAACCCAATAGAAGGGACGAGATTCCATTACAACCACAAATAAAATTGCAGGCATTCGATAAGTGGGAAATAGACTTTGTGGGACCAATCAACACACCAGCAAAAATAACAGGATCTAGGTACATTATCATAATGCCAGAGTACCTAACAAGATGGGTGGAAGCCACACCAGTGAAGGATTGCAGTGCAGAAACAACATCACACTTTTTATTTGAACAAGTGATCACTAGATTTGGATTCACAAGAGTTTTGATGTGAGACCAAGGAACGCACTTCATAAACAACACCATCAACACTATGACTGAAGAGTTTGAAGTCCATCATTAGAAGAGCACACCATATAACCCACAGGCAAATGGCACAGTAGAAGAATTCAACAAAATCCTAGAGAATACATTGACAAAGATCTGTAACGTCAACAGGGACGAATGGGACCTCAAAGTACCAGCATTATTATGGGCCTACAGGACTATGTGAAAAAATTTGACAAGGCACACGCCATTTAAACTGGTCTATGGCCAAGAAGCAGTTGTGCCATTAGAATTTCTAGTACCAAGATTGTGCGTAGCAGCAATCACACATATGACAGAACGAGTTGTAGTACAGGAGTGACTAAATCATTTAATGACCATGGAGGAATACTGGATCTTAGAAGGGTTCCAACAACAAGTTTAGAAAGAAAGGGACAAATTTGGGCATGATAGACACATCAAGAAGAAAACCTTCAAGGAAGGATATCTAGTACTGATGTACGACAACAAATTCTTTCAACACCCATGAAAGCTAAGAATGCACTGGCTAGGACCATACGAAGTAAAATCTGTCACAGATGGAGAATTTTTACAGTTGAGAGACTTATCAGGCACAGATATCAGAGGGATGATCAATGGGAGCCAACTAAAGTTATACAAGGACAGTCGACCACCCACCACGCAGTAAAAAAATAAAAAATAAAATAAAAATAAAAATAGAATATTAAATGATACCAATAGAGGCACAGTGCGCCGAAAGAAGAAAGAGCACACATACTTAGGAACACAGACTCGATGAGGATAAGGCTAACAGACAGGTAAAAAAGGAAACAAGTGGGAAACAAAAAGACAACAGAAGCAGTATGATAAGACAGAGTTATGAAAAATGAAATGATGGAAAGGACCGACAGGACGCCACATTAATCGTGCCAACTGGAGATGGAAAGGCAGAGTAATGGAAAGCACAAAAGAACCGGAGGTGCATTGAACCCATGTAATGCCCATACAACACATGGACACGGGAGAAAAGAGTCCATTTGCGAAAAGAGAACAGATAGAGAGCGATAGAGGCTAAGGAGTAGAGAGTCAAGTTCATAGAGGTCTCGGAGACCATTCAAACTCAACAAACGTTTGAAATTCACCACCATGGCACCACCAAAGAAAGTAGAAGCAAGCCAGAGTGCCAGAAAACCTAGAGTTAGAACCAAGGCATAGTTATAATTGGAAGAAGCAGAACAACAACCGTCAGAGATCATCAATATCGACAAAATCCCATCCCCAGACACAACACCAATGAACCCCAAACTTGTAGTGGAAGAAACCCAACAAACAACACCGGAGGGCATAAATGTAGATACACCGACAGAGGCACATGAGAAGTAGAACCAAGATGCAGAAACCCTGAAGGAGGAAGAACCAATGAACATCGAAGCAGCTCTGAGTCAATGGAATGACGACGAATCAGGTAGCAACAGTCAATCCAGATGAGTCTCAAACCACTGTGTCAGACCACCCACTGGAAGGAACAGTAGAGGATATTAGAGGTTGGTCGGAATGGTATTCCGAAGCACAAATGGTCGTTGTTGGCACCTTGAGGTAGCCACCACCAAAGAAATACAAGAAGCAGGTACCTAGGTCACCTCGCAAGCAACCCATCGCAACCCTCATTATACTTCATATACCAGATGGGGTACAAGTGGAATCAGGCTCACTAGGGTAGATCAACAAGGTAAAATACTCAGACCATGATGTAGCAGATACAAACAAGTTTCTGGAATTTGCAAAGAGAGTATACTTGGAGACTGTGGGCATAAATCTAGTTGGGGAACCAATTGATTAGCCACTCCAATGGGAAACAAGGTTGGAGAAAAAAGGGATTTTAGGTATGTTGGATCTACCACATTTTGGTAGAGTTTAGTACGCAAGTGGTTGTGTCAAATAGTTGTTAGCATTCACACATGGCGGGGACATATGGTTGGACAATCCTGTCTTGATGGACGTAGATCTTATAGTGAACATAACAAGGTTTCCATCCCGGGGCATGGATCCTGCATAGTTTCTTGACGACAAAGCCAAGGAGAAAGAACTAGCAGAAGATATGAAGAAGAAGTATGGTACTGATAGGGGGATGCGAGGCATCATCATCAAGAGGATCAATGATGTCGCAACACAAATGGGCACAAAAATCTTAGCCTGTAAGTTGTTGAGAAAATGTTGCAGGGAGGAAGTTCCAGCTAGGGTTGTCGTAGTTGCAGCTCAATGTGTCGAGGGTACCATAGTGAGCTGGACACCCTATGTCTTTAACTTGTTCCTGGATGACTGCAAGGATGCGTAGGATCTAGGAACAAAATATCACTATTCATGGCTAATCATGTTAATATCCTTTATGGGATGGAGGGAACCAATATATGTAACTTTCGGTACTAGACCCAAACCTAATCAGGGAGCGAGATATTTATTGTTGAAAGCCATGTCAGATGCTAGGCACAAAAGGATGAACTAGTCCATATTTGAAGGATACCTACGCGACCTACAAGAAGCCATCAACAACATGTGGAGAATAACACCAGAGGTTGTCGTGCGGTTTCGGGACATCACCAACTTCAAGGCCACATGACATGTGATGTGGATACAGGCATGGAAGGAGCCCGATAAGAAGTGGCTACAAACACGCTACTGTATCATAGAGGGAAACATCGACATGGTGATCAAAGACTAGGAAGATGAATGGAAGATTCTAGTCCTTACCCAAGACTTGCTGGAAAGGACAACGGAAGAAGAGGCAGGGCAGGGAGAAACACAACCTGAAGAAGTCCCAGTTCCCAAGAAATAGAGGACGGTACAGACAAAGACAAAGCAAAAAAATGAAGGCACAAAAAAGACGGGGATCCAAAAGGGGAAGAAGGATAATATGCATCCGGCCAAAGAACAATAGAAATAGGCTGAGGCAGCGCAGGGGACCGCACCAAGTCCCAACTCACAAGAACCATGTGGGAACAAGAGGCCATCCACACAGACAGGATGTGCACACAAGAATATCAAGGCACAAATAACACTTCCAGATTATACGATCACAAAGAATTATGGAGAAATGATAGCCCAAATGGTCCAGGATTGTCTAGCCAAGGATTTTAACAATGTTGCACACCACAGGGACAGGATTCAAGAGGATCTGGAAGACATGCGACAGTTCCTCAAGAAAATCAGGGAAATACACACAATAGACATCAGCATGGGAATAGGGCCATCAGCACCGTAGACAGAGGAAATATTGGAAGAAGGCGAGTGCGAGACAATTCATACAATATCGTAGCCAAGCACAACATTCCACATCACACCTAGTATGTTGGGCATGGACGAGATCGTGGGGAAGACACCCCTGAAGGGTTTAAGCCAAATCCAATTGGTATTTCCATAGATACCATCCAAGGCTCTACACAAATTGCAGGTGAGTGTTACCCATGAGGTACAGTCTTGTGCAAACACAGACTTAGCCGAATTGCAATAGGAAATAGAGAAGCAGGATGCACTAGAAATATTATGTGAGCAGGCTAAGTTCAAGACCCAAGAGGAAAGGGAACGTGGGAATGGATTGGAGCAGAAAGTCACAAAAACATAAGAGAATATTCTAAACACCGTGCAAATGGATGATATCACAATAGTAGAAAATATTGATCAGATTGTGCAGGAAATTGATCAATATCAGAAGGAGATCAGGAATCTCCATGAGCATATCACACACAATACTCCACCAGAAGTAAAGGAGAAAAGGAAGCAGGAAGCAGTAGAAAAACTACAGGATATAGAGAGATAGGTTATCATAGTAGATGACTTGTTCGAGAATGCAACACAACTTTGGACAAAGTTAGAGGAGGATCATAAAGTCCAAAAGTGGGACAGAGAAGAAAAAAGGATAAGTGCAACTATCCAGGACCTCAAGCAGAGGAAGAAGACAATGTCCACCACAGAGTGCATCAAAGGAGAGAAGGACTTCAACAAACTATAGGTAGAACTCACCATTGCGTAAACACAGAAGAAGGAACGTCAGGCTCACATGGAACCATTTCAAGAGAAGGTAGCAGAAGTCCTAACATAGGTAGAGGAAGCTAAGAAACATATATCACAGACCCAGGAAGAATGCGCAGAATTGATTAGTGATGAAATTGCAGTCTAGATAGTGGACACACTCAAGGAGAAGATTGTGAAGGCGCAAACACAGGCAACAGATCTCAAAGAAAAGTTCCAGGCGGCCACCAGGGAGATCGAAGATTTGTGTTAGGTGGCTCAGGACGAGCCACATGTCAGTGTTGGGGGCTTGTTGGAAGAAGACCAAAGTGGAAAGAAAGAATTTTTTTTGGAAAGAATTCATGCACGAGGAAAGTGGCAGCTAGAAGGAAGAACAACACACATGCATCTAGGGAAGACCTTACAATGATAGGGTTAGGGTTTTGATAATATATTGTAACGACCAAAGGGCCAAAAAGTGTATAAATATTGATACTTAGGTATCATAGGGGGGTTCGAAGTATTATCGAGTTTAGATAGTTATCTATGAGTTGATGTGATATGTAATATTTTGTTGTATGACCTAATTTTGTAATATGTTGAGCCGAAGGGGAATGGGGAGGGTAGATATTGAGGGTTAGACCGCAGGCTAAGGAGCCTGGTGCGATCTAGTTTGCCTCATATAGATCTTACCCAACTGGTAGGATTGTAAGCACATGGCACTGTAGTGATAGAATGACTATAATAAAAGAGATGAGAGCCATATCTTTGTGGACGTATCCCAGGAGGGGGTGAACCAGGATAAGATCTGTTTTATGTGATGAATGCATGCATATCTTTATTGTCTTTCAGTAGTTATTATTATGCTTAATGAATGAGTTGTTATATTTCCTCCTTGTTCTCAATTAACAATATATCATGTTCACAAGTTATAATAAGTGGTTCAATATACAATTCTCATATCTCACACTCAATCCTAGGCTGTAAACACATGAGTATTATAGCCACCCATTAAAGTTGTCTCGGGTGAGACTGCGTAGTGCATTTTGTGCACTGTTTTGCCTTCTGGTTTACTAGGAGGGCCGATAGTTTTAGAGGCTTTGTTGGAAACTTAAAAGGACATGAACCCTGGGTCACTCAGTACGAACTCAGATAGAATATAAAGGTAAACCAACACTAATGTAATTTAGTGTATATATATTTTCCAATTATATTTTTCTTCGTCTTGCTTATTGAGTTTTCCCTTGGTTGGCAGATGTCAACGGAGTCTTTGTTCTACTTAGGATTCACAGACGGAGCCATTCATCATACACAAAACTTGTCTTCCTCCGCTTGGGTTTTTTATTCACCCGAGGGTTTACAGGTGTCTTCAGGTGGTGTATGCCTAGGGCCATCCATGAATAATGTGGTTGAATATAGCATCATTATAGAACGTTTGAGTGATGCCATTTCACACGGTATTCATTATTTGGAGGTTCACCTGGATTCCCAGTTAGTATTATATCAGTTGAACTACAATTACCATGTGTGTGACCCTACGTTACTCCAACAATTCCTACGGGTATGCCTTTTAGAACAACAAATTGATTTTATTACTTATCATCACATACCTAGGAGTTATAATTATGTATCTGATGCATATGCTAATTTCATTTTAGATTGGCATTTTTCACGTAACTAAAGAAAAGAAAACATTTGCATCAATGTACACATTGTAACATAAGTAAAGCCGAAGAACCATGTTCTTATATATATTTAAAAAAATATGATGTTTATAGTACAAAATTGGGGCTCACACCCTCAATACACATATACAGACGACAATACAAAAGTCATGCAATCTAAGCCTGTGGCATCGGATGAGTATCATGATAACAAACTACAATGTTTGTAAGATGCCGAAAGAGTTGCACCCATGCTCTGGGCACTCCTACCACCTGTCGCTGCATAGCCTCCAGTAGATCCTCCACTTGAACCATCAGAATCCTCTGTGTCAAACAAGACAGGTTTCCCTGCACATTTTGAAGGACTCACTGTGCTTCTCCTCCTGCTGCCTCATCTCCCTGGTACCTCCGAATATGTCATGGAATATTTTCTTACCATCGTGGACCTACGTCTGCGTCACATATATGTCTAATTAGTACTTAAACATCATCCAAAAATATTTTTGTTTTCCTATAGAAAAATACAAAAAAATGAAATATTTAAGAAAACTTTAACATACATATGTCCCTATAGGTGGTCTCTAGTGGTAATGGCATGTCAGGTTCCCCTATGATGTCGATCCCTTTGTAGGGGTAGCCATCTAGAGAAATGACCTATCATCTCCACTAGTAGAAGAAATCATCATTGTAGGGTGTGGGAACCCTACCTCCCCCCTTCTTTCTCATCACCTCGGTCCACTCTAGGTCCCAAACTTGTAACATGCTTGAAGAAAAATCTACACAAGATGGAAGCAAACCCGAAGTTCCTCTTATCACCATGTTTGCATTTTGTCAATTGGCTCTTCATGTTAGCTAGTACTGAGGTGCACCAGTCGTACACTATGGATCTCAATCACTCTAAAGAGTAGAACATAAATGCCCTCGATGCCTGGTTCAATGAGGCCAATATTGTGATCCATGTCAAAACGAGGAAAACAATCTTGAGGCTTAGATTGTTTATCGCTTGGATGGGAAGTTGACTCTCGACCTACTCGGTCCCTGCAATGCAATGAGCGTTTATGTATTCTTCTATATTCATACCACTCCCAAATCCCTAGGCTTTGAGTTTGACCACTTCACATCGACGCGACAAGCCTGTCAAGAAATAAATATCCTCGACTTCAATCCTTAATGGTTGCCCATCAAGGTTGAATCTCTCATTGTTTGGATCCCAGTAATCCATGAGCAACTGTAGCAATCTCACTTGGTCCCTGATCCCTTTGAGAGCCCAAAACTTATATAATATACATCTTTTCGAGGCCATTTGGGCCTCCATATCTCTTTCCATAGATGCATATACCTCCTCATGTTCCCTTCCCCTCCACTCTAGCACCATCCTGCAAGAGAAATATCATTTTTTTTAGTTAGAATTTACTAAAAAACATTGTTTACGGACATATATGCGTGTTGCAGTGTTTACAGTCGCATATAGGGCTGAGTATACACTGGCTTTATTTTAGACAGTCACGTATAATCATGCGTATACGCGACTCTATGAACGATAGCCCGTGTACACCTAAACTTCTAATTTGCACCCTAAATAACTTAAAAATTGAGACCTAAATAAAAAAATTAATCCACTAAAATGAAAGAGGAGGGTAAGAGGAATTAATTGGTTCAGACGGTCGCTAATTTCATCACTCATAGATCCCGCAATCACTAGTTGAAGATCAGAGGTAATTTGGTCCAAAATCCACTATTTGGGTAAAAATGTAAAATGGTATAGTAAATCTGGTTTTTGTTACTATTTATAGAAAAGTTTTACCCACTTTGCATAGTTTCAGATAATATTTCTGCCTAATGGACTAATACAACAGTGGATTGAGTTGGTTTTTGTAGTTTTGTTCGGTGATTTTTGTGGTCTTCAGCATTATGTCGACTGTTCGTAACTTCATATAGGTATTTTCGCTACCCAACATATAGTATAGGTATCCATTCCATCATGAACACTTTAATCGTCCTATAAATGTCACTCATATGCCTTAGGTACGAACCCATTTTTTAGCGACATGGAACTTTCTATCTACTAGTAGACGTGTCGTTATCAAATGGTAGAGACTTACCAAACATGGATACCCTATTTAGACTCTATGCTTCATTCAGTGCCCATGCAGATATTTTTTTCGTAGGACCGAGAGTCCCTTATAGCTAATACATGACTTTATGTTGAACCTCATTTATCACTCATAAACATCCTGACCTGTACCTAGAAGACTCCCAAGTGATTTTGATTTAAGCTCTTTTCCGACTCATTTTCAAAAAGAGAAAATATTGTCGAGTGAACTTATCTCTTTCACACTCATAAATTGGATTTGAAAGGACATCTATTTGGTACAAGTTTATCCCTTTTTCAAACCAAGTAGACTAAGATTATCAAAAAGGACATTTTTTGGCATTAAGTTGTGATTGCATGTCATGCCCTTGCTTGCAGTATTGAGCCTATTGTCGGTTATTGCTTTGCATTGTAAACCATTTTCCTCAACAATTGTTGCATCCTCAACCAAAAAGAGCCTTGTTTATATCCTTCACAACTTGACACCCTATACCCAGGAGGGAACAATCCCCC
Organism: Picea glauca; assembly: GCA_000966675.3. Classification (NCBI taxonomy): domain Eukaryota; kingdom Viridiplantae; phylum Streptophyta; class Pinopsida; order Pinales; family Pinaceae; genus Picea; species Picea glauca. Next base: position 1,131,936 of record JZKD02S1622785.1, read on the forward strand.
AAGTGTCCATCTCCTACATGCACCTCCTTGCATTGAGCATAGGTATGTTCCACTGTTGGAACTAGTTTTTCTTACTTGCAACACTCGTTCCCTCCTTTGTATCATAGCATTCATTTAACTATGAAAAAAAAAATACGAGCGAGAAGGGAGTATTATCTTATATTGGAAGCAGTCGTGTCACCTTTGAATAGAGAACAATTTTTTTTGAGTCCACTTGTCATCATAATTTTGGGTTTAGCATGACTTTAGGAAGATGAGCTCATTACAGAGAGTTTACTCTCCCTACTGGTTACTCTTCCAGTCCCTATGGAGAGTTTGATTGATGCCTCCTGCATCTCATGGTTTCATCATTGAGTCTATGCTGCCAGAGTCTTCCATATGTCTCATGCTCCTATTCAAAGGATGTCTATCAACCTGTGTCGGCCATTCCTCAGAACTCTTAACTTTACATGTTCTCCATACCCTTATTTTGTCTAAAAATCACATGAAGTTGTAGTCCTATTTGGCACCCTAGTCCTACTTTCCTCATTGATAGGTAACCTTGAACCCAACAGTTGACATTTTTTCATTGGTTGTTGACTCGGTGGTTTCCATTGTGTTCAACAGTAAGAGATCTATTCACACATTGGGATTCATGCAATGTCTTGGATTCCATTAGCCTTATTGGTGTTTTCCTCTCCTTTGTCAGCAATTTTCCTCATTGGCTACGGATCATAGGGTTTTTTTCATGTACCACTTGCACCTGGCACACACGAAAGACGCCCAATTTTTCTTAATATAAATTTCCATCCTTAAAATTATCCCTGTTGGCTGACGCGAAGATTTATTCCTTCGCAGAGCCATCCGATGGTGTAGGGTTGCGGGTGTGGTGTTGTCGGCAGGGACAGCCACTTGAAGACCTCTGCTAAGAGGAGGTTCTTCTGGCTACTTCTATCAACGATGAAGTGCAATGGAGTGCCTTTCACCCACATCTTTGAAAGAAAGAGGTGCTCACCTTCCTATGGTTCATCAGGTTCACCAGGATGGATCTTGGTGGTAGAAATGGTGGCACTGGGTTCTGTGTCAATGATATGTCTCCCCTTTTCTGGTTCTGACTCAGAGTCAAAACCTACATCTGATTCAGAGGCTTTCACCTCATCCACCAATGACTTATTTGAGTAGCAATCAACAATGTTATGCCAGGGGCTCTTATGGAAGTCGCACCACTTCCCGGTATCTTTATTCGTCTTTCCATTGTTCTTCTTTTCTTGCGGCTTAGACTGGTTCTCCTGAGGATGCCCATATTTTCTTTGTCCTTTGTTTTATGGGTTTGGGTTTCCCTTACCCTACTTCTACTATGAGGGGTTCCCAGGCCCAAACTGTTGCGTCTTTTGTTTAATATTTGGCTCAATTTTGATGGCATATCGATAGGCCGTGCTCAAGGAAGATATATCCAAAAACTCCATTTATGTTTGGATTGATATATGAAAACCACCATGGTACTTTAGCACCACATATCGCTCAAAATATTTGACACCCATATTGGTGCGCAAGGTATGGAAGACATTGATGAACTTTGGCACTGTTCAGTCTCTTTCCTACTGCAGTGTGGTCCATATTATATACAAGTAGTCATAACTTCCAACAGGGTAGTATTGTTCCTTAATAGCATCCATGAAGGAACCCCAAGTGGGTCTAACTTCAAATAATGTGGATCCCTATATTTCCTTTTGCTCACAAAAAGTCTCCCACCAATGTTGGACATGGGGGACGGCCTTAAGGAGCGCAAATGTAATATTTTCTCTATCGAAAAAGTTGTGGACAGAAAAATACCCTTCTAGAAGGTTTACCCATTTATCTATGGAATCCGCATCTATTTGACCTTCAATTATAGGAATATCAAAATTGATTTCTACCTTGAAGGGGGTGGTGCCTCCTCTTGAGGTAGATGCCTCAATTGTAGACAATTGTTGCAGGATTTGCACAAAGTTGTCCATCATCTCGTTCCTCTCTCACTTGATGGATTACTCGAGAAACATTTTGAAAAGATCTCCTGCATCATCACCTTTCTTTTCGCCTACCATGGAAGGTTTCTTAGGCGTGTGAGAGAAGTTGTCATCGAGAGAAACAAGTTTGATACGCAACTCTCTATACCCTGACCTCATCATGGACATGCACTAGAAAATGAAAAGGAGAAGACCCCTATGATATCACTGATTTGGATTTATGATCAGAACAAAATGAAAGAACAGATTTATAATATTAACACAAAGAAACATTGAGTAATAACAAAGATACAGTAAAACTTGAGTTCTATTAATTAAGAAATATGTTGAAACTGTAAAATGCAGACTAAAACAAGCTTTTTATAATGGTGGCATATTATCTCTAAGAAGAGATGTGACAGCTATGCTCATTCTCTATAATATGAGTACAATGAAGCTCTAAAGGCCTTTTTACAATAAACGTCAATGCCAAAACCCTAGACATCCAAAAAACCTAACCCTAGGAGATGAAACGCCAAAAGTCATGTGGGCCCTGTTGGGGTAAGTTAGTACATTAACTTCTCAAGGTCATAATTTTTTCATATGATTTAGGGGCCTCAATCATGCCATCAAACATCATTTAGTTTCTTGATCACCAAAAAACATTGTTTAGGGCCTAGGCCCTCAAAATATCCCCGAAAGTTTAGGACCTGAAAAACTGCAAAACATAATAAATTGTCGAAAAACAGTTTTGAGCTAGTTGGAATAGGTGGGTGGCCACTGATATCCTCCTGGATCAATAATCCCCCCATAGGAAGAAATGGTATCCATTGCGTGTATTTTCCCCATCAGATGAGGAAATTTATGCTGAATTTGGGCCTGGGTGAGCCACTTGCCTTGGTGCAGGAGTTGACCTGCTTTGACAACCTAATAAAGTTGGATCCTCTGCTGGTGAGTGCCCTTGAATTGTATGTCCATGATCTGATTAGTGGATGCATTTTCCATGCAGTAAGGGTTGAGATCTATTTGTGTCAACTGTTTTTCGATCTCCTAGGTGTCAAATAATGGTGGAAAATATGGTCGAAGTAGGTCCACATTGAACACTGGGTGCAAGCCAAGGAAGGGGGAATGTTGATCTCAAAATCATTGTCACCCACAACCTTGGTGATGGTGTAAGTTCCCTAACAGAGTGGATGAAGCTTCTGATGAGTTCCTATAAGGTTTTATTTCGGTAAGTGCAACCAAACTTTGTCTCCCACCTGAAACTTGTGTGCCACCTAGTGTTGATCATGGCACTGCTTGTACATGGCATTGGACCTATGTAAAATATCCTGAACCTGTTGGCAAATGTAGTGGATCTGCTCAATGAATAGTGAAGATTTTTCAGCCTCACTCGGAGCATGGGACGATTTGACCTGGGTGGATGCAAGGGGTAGTGAAACATCCATGGGACCCAATGGTTAGAATCCCAACCCCACCTGAAAGGGGATGTGGTCAATTGAGTTATGTATGGATCTGTTGTAGCTATGTTGAACATAAGGAATACTCTCGTCCCATGTGTGGGGGTGCTTTTAATTGTACATGCACAAGATATGCACGATCATTCAGTTTACGACCTCGGTTTGGCCATCCGTCTAGGGGTGGAAGGTAGTGGATTTGGTGATCTTGGTGTCTAACAGTGACCAGAGGCTCAACCAACATGTATTGAGGAACTGATCGTCCTGATCTAAGATAATGGCTTGTGGGATACCAAAATGTACCCACAATCGTTTAATGAAGATCTTGGCAGTGGCATCCGCTATGATGCTCTTCTTGCAGGCATTCAGAATCTCCATCTTGGAAAAGCGATCAACAACCACAAAAACATAGACATTTATCCACTTGGTGGATGGAAGGCCTGACATGTAGTCCATTGAGATTGATTTTGATGGACTATCGGGAGTAGGCAAAGGGGTGTACAGGCCCTTTTTCTTATTGGTCAGTTTGACAATAACATAGGCAGTGGAAGACCTTATATACTTGTTGACATCATGTCGAAGCTTCGACTAGTAAAAATGTTGTTTCAACACTGCCACTGTCTTTTCAACACTGAAATGTCCTGCCACTTGACTATAGTGGGATTCCCAAATCAACTTCACCCACTCGCTTGATGGAATGCAGAGATGGCCCAGATGGCATAACAACTCATCTTGAATATGGAAATTAGTGACAGCTATGTTGGCGCCCAACATCTAGTAGGTGGTGGCGACAATAACTTTCTCATAGAGGTGGGGCCATTCAGAGGTCTCATGGCTACAAGATTCTAGCACCATGGTGAATGCCGCGACTGGAGGTCGAATGAGGAAATCAGTGAACCGGTTGGTACTACATGTCTTATACTTGATTTTGAGGTGGAACTGCTACAATTATGTGGACCACTTCTGATGGCGGTCATTCTTCAATTTTCCTTGTGTCTACATAAACTACAATGGGTTATGATCAATGTGGATGACTGTCTCCTTCCCCAGAATGTAATTCCTCCACTGGTGGCAATCTTGCATAATGGAGTAAATTTATTTTTCATAAGTAGGGTACTTACGGACAACATCTGAGTGTCTCACTATGATAGGCCATGGGGTGCTCGTGTTAAGTGAGAAATGCACCCACAACATAGTATGAGGCATATTTCTTGATCTCAAAGGGATATTCCAGGTCAGGTAATGAAAGTACTGGGACTGAGCACAAGCGTTGCTTCAAATCAAAGAACACATATTGTTGGGGACAGGCCCCACACAAACTTGTCCTTACCACCACCCTTGGTTACTTGGCTGAGGGCCCATGGAATATACGAGAATCCCAACATGAACCTGCGATAGAAATTGGCAAGGCCTAAGAAGCTTCGAAGCTCTTGAGGGTGGTTGGGGTTATCCACTCATGGATGACTTGGATCTTGGTTGGATACACATGAACACCATGCTCATCAACAATGTAGCCTAGGTAATGGACCCTATCCATGCCGAAGGAGAATTTTTCCAACTCGGTATACAGTTGGTGTTGTCGCAGAGTGTGCAGAACCTACTGGATATGTTGCAAGTGTTCCACCCAAGTATGGTTGTAGGTGAGGATGTCATCCAGATACACCACTACAAAATAATTAATGAAAGGCCGCAAGATATTGTCCATGATCCTCATGAAAATTGTTGGGGCATTTGTCAAACCAAAAGGCATGACCAACCATTCAAAAAGAACTTCTTTTGACTTGAAGGTAGTCTTCCATACATCTGTCTACTCTATTGGGAACCTGATGGTAGCCAGACTTCAGATCAATCTTACTAAACTATTTGGCCCCCTTGATTTGATCAAGGATATTGTCGATTCAAGGAATCTGGTACCTGTTTCTAACTTTGATCTTATTTAGGTCATGGTAATCAATGCAGAGGCTCTAGGTCCCATCTTTCTTTTTCACTAGCATGATCGGACTTCCACAAGGTGATGACTTGTGTCGGATGTTTTTCTTTTGGAGCAGTTCTTGGATATGATGCTTGATCTTCTCATTTTCTAACAAAGAGCAATGATAGAACGACCCATTGGGTAGTGGTGGGTCAAGGGTAATATCGATGGAATGCTTGAATTGACAGTGCAGAGGTACCCCAGTAGGTGAGGAGAATATGTCTTTGTATTATTCCATGAACTTATCCACTTGCTTCTGCTATGTGGAGAGTTCTACTACACATGCCTTAGTTGTGGCTGCAATCTTTCGCTCATTCTGAGAGCGAATCATGAAGAAGAAAAACCTCCCGGTCTGAGAGATGACCTTGATACATTGCTTGGCAGAGATCAAGGAAATAGCACTAGGTGGGACTGCCTCGGGTATCCCATGCAATTTTCTGTTCAAAGTAATAATAAAACATCGAGGCCTAGACTCATATACAGCATGACATTTTCATAAATAAGGTTGGCCCAAAAGAAAATCACAAAATTCAAGGGGAGAAACATCATACAATACCTCATCTTTGAAAGGCTTTATGTTGTACGACATGTGATATTGTTGGATGATGCAAAGATAAATTCCTTGGCAGAGCCATTCGATTGTGTAGGGTTGTGGGTGTGGTGTTGTCGACAGGTCCAAATTCGTGATGACCTCTGCTAAGATGAGGTTTTTCTGGCTACCACTATCAACAATGAAGTGCAACAGAGTTCATTTCACCCACATATGTGAATGAAAGAGGTTCTCACCTTCCTCTGGCTCATCAGGTTCACTGAGATGGATCTTGGTGGTAGCAGTGGTGGCACTAGGTTCTGCGTCAATTATCTGTCTCCCCTTTTCTAGTTCTAACTTAGATTCAAAACCCACATATGATTCAAAGGCTTTCATCTTAGCCACTAATGACTTCTTTGAGTGGAAATCAACAATTTTATGCCAGGGGATCTTATGGAAGTTGCACCACTTCCCAGTATCTTTCTTCGTCTTTCCATTGTCCTTCTTTTCTTTTGGATTAGACTGTTTGTACTAAGGCTTTCCATATTTTCTCCGTCCTTTTTTCTACGGGTTGGGGTTGACCTTGCCCTACTTCTGTTGTGAGGGTTTTCCAGGCCCAAATTATCGCGTCTTTTTTTTAAGCTTCTGCTCGATTTTGATGGGATATCGAGAGGTTGTGCCCAAGGAAAATATGTCTAAAAACTCCATTTGTATCTGGATGTATCTATGCAGACTTCCACAGTACTTGAGAACCAAATATCACTTACAATATTTGATACCCAGCTTGGTGTGCAAGGTATGGAATACATTGGTGAACAATGGCATGGCTTGGTCTCTTTCCTACCGCAATGTGGTCCATATTGTATACAATTCATTATAACTTCCAATAGGGTAGTATTGTTCCTAAATAGCATCCCTAAAGGAATACTAAGTGGGTGCAACTACAAATAATGTGGATCCCTCTATTTCCTTTTGCTCACAGAAAGTATCCCACCAATATTTGACATGGTTGGCAACCTTGAGGAGCACAAATGTAATCTTTTCTCTATCGGAAACGTTGTGGACAGAAAAATACCCTTCTAGAAGGTTTAACCATTTATCTATGACATCCACATCTATCTGACTGTCAAATATAGGAATATCAAAATTGATATGTACCTTGAAGGGTCGACGTCTCCTCTTGAGATAGAACTGTTGTTTGTCAGCAGTCATTGAAGGATTTGCGCAAAGTTGTCAATCATCTCGTTCCTCTATTGCTTGAGGCTTACTCGAACAACATTTTGAAAGGATCTCTTGTCCTGTTGTATTTATTTTGTCCCACCATGGAAGGATTCTTGGGTGTGCGAGAGTAGTTGTCCTCAAGAGAAACAAGCTCTAGATCAAACTCTCTATACCTTGACCTTGTCGATGACATGCACTAAAAAACGACAAGGAACAGACCGCTCTGATACCATTGATCTATATTTATGAGAAGAACGAAATGAAATCATAGATTTATAGTATTAACACAGAGACACGGTGAATAATAACAGAGATAAAGTAAAACTTGACTTCTATTAAATAAGAAATATGTTGAAACTGTAAAATGTAGACTTAAACAAGCTTGCTAGAATGGTGGCAGCTAATCTCTGAGAAGAGATGTGATGGCTACAATCATTCGCAAGGAGATGAGTACAATGAGGCTCTGAAGGAATTTTTACAATAAACATCAATTCCAAAACCCTAGACATCCAAAAAACCTAACCCTAGGAGGTGAAACGCCAAAAGTCATGTGGGCCCCAATGGGGTAAGTTAGTACATTAACTTCCCAGGATCGTAACTTTTTCATACGATCTTCGTTTTGGGCGCACGATAGCTCATTAGAAAGGTATTGATGAGGAGCTTCATTTAGAGGGATCAATCATTTATTTGGAAATGATTGAGGTTCCTGATTGCCAAAAAACATCGTTTAGGCCCTCAAAATGGTCCCAGAAGTTTAGGACCCGAAAAACTGCAAAAAATAGCAAATTGTCAAAAACCTGTTTTGAGTCAGTTGGAATAGGTGGATGGCCATTGATATCCTCCTCGATCAGGATCAATTATTTCATTTTCAAAAATATGGAAAACTGTGTTTTCATGCAATCAATGGTAGGAGTCAACTTTGTATGAATTCAATAAGGTGATCGCCATCGCCAATTCACTTGAATATGCACCTTGTTAATGGTTAATGACTATTAGCTTCATTATCTGAAAGTCTCAAACTATCCATTATCACATTTTTCATTTTCAAAATTCAAACACACCATTTCATACTATGACATTGGGGAAGAGATATATCAATGCTAAAAAAACATAAATTCCAATTGCTCCTTTTCATACTATCAACATGGTGGAAGAGATATATAAAAGATGAAAAAAAACCATAAATTCCATTTGTTTTGTTTTTATGTTTTTATGGTATAAAGGTACGCTCTTAGATTTCCATGTGGTTAAATATATTTTACTTGCAAGTTTGAACGGAAATGTTACAAAGAAATGTATTTCAAATAATTTACTTTATAGTTCAAGTTTATTTAATGAATATCTCTCTTTTTTAAAGCAACCAACTCCTACTCCCAATAATGATTTATGTAAATATAACTTGTCATATGTAAATGATTGTATAGAAATAAAACTTGTCATATGTAAATGAGTGTATAGAACTAAGTATGCATAAGATGGAAGTGTTGAAAGACATAAGTCTCATTTAGTTGCCAAAGGATTTTCTCAAGTTGAAGGTATTGACTATAATGAAGTGTTTTCCCCCGTAGCCAAAATGAATTCCATCCACCTTGTTCTAGCCCTTGTTGCTTTACATAAATGGGAGATCTATCAGATGGATGTTAAATGTGCCTTCTTGCATGGAGATTTGCAAGAATAAATTTACATGGAACAACCTCTTGGCTATGCTCAAAATGACTCCAA
>JZKD02S1622785.1:1147406-1163452 GCA_000966675.3 Picea glauca
TAGACTAAGAATTAATCAAATCTAGATGATGAGCACATAAAATCACTTCTTCTTCAGTTACAACTCCTAACATAGCCACATCCTTGCCTATTTGAGGCAACAATAACTTCACAAACCAATTTTCTAGACATTGATCCAAAACTTTATCTCTAATGATCACATTCCACCATCTCCATTCATGGATATGATTAGAGATATGTGTGTTTTTATTCTAACATAAATACATCAAAATTTTGGTTCCAGACTCTTATCATATGGGAAGTTGGAAATGTGTCAAAAATGGCATTGCCAAATATAAAAATTGCTAAATGAAGTGCCTAATAATTCAATATAACATTTTGTGATCCTCCATATCAAGGTTCTTTGGAAAAGATGCAACCTTATGATATCTTCCACTAATGAGTTATATGAACACCACAAGTGGAAATTCATGACATGCATGGAAGGATCTTCTCCAAGCTTTCCGTCAAACTTGGGTATGTCTGATGGTAATTTCATGGGTATTACTGACTATGTGAGTTGATTCTTGATGGGTTCATTTTCAATCAAGATAGATCCAATAAATTCAAGGTCACTAAGAAAGACATTTTTTGATGGATTAATGACAGACATTGCAGTCCTAATGGAATTATAGACCCCCCCCCATACTACTATCCTCTTGGACATTGATGCCCCCAAAGATGATAGAAATGTTGTTCAGTAAGCCAAACCTAGGATTAAAGTTCCAACCAAAAGTAAAACCAGTGTTAGGTATTGTTGGACTACCTAGGGGTATACTAGAAATAGGTGGGAACCCACTCCTAGCAATAAAACCAAGGATTTTTCATGTACCAAAAATGAATCCAGACATAAGCATTGATGGATTGACAGTGGGCATACTAAATATTGGTAAAATAGTGGAAGGAAGAGATGTGACAAGTGGCATTCCACAAAGGGAACACCTGATCTCTGAGGTATAGAAGTGGAAGTATCTATCCCACTAACTAGTGGAATGGAGATGGACATTATGACTCCTCTAGTCACATTAGGGGATGTGGAAATATGTCCTCCTAAATTGGATGACCCACTAATTCCTGACATCATGTGACGATTGCTAAAAAAATGAAAAAGGATCACTAAAATGATGTCCACCTAATTGAATAAGTAAAGGGTTTAAAGGTTCTATGATGTGGGATTTCCCAATGAAGTGGGAAATCCCACTCATGAGCCAAGTTCATACACAAAGTGCTAAATGCAAACTCAGAGTGAATTTTTATATTCTTTTCAAGTGCAAATTAAGTCAATTTTAGCGATGAAAAATATTTTGCATTATTAAATACTAACGAATGGGGAATGCCAAACTTGGTAATGATGTGGGATTTAAGGAAATAAATCACATGGTTTTCATTTACTATTTTCAAAGCCACAACTTCAGTCCACCTTTTGAATTAATCACTTTCTTTCAATAAATATTTATGGAGTTGGGAGGAATTAGGATTGATTTCCCCAATAATGTCTAAACCCCACTATTGAAAGGGACTATCAACTGATACAGGTTGTAAAGGTAAAACATGTCCCTTTTCCCTCTCGGCTGACTTATGACAAATCTCGCATTTACTTGCATATGAATGGGAATCTTTGAAAATTGTAGGCTAGTAATATCCTTTCCTAAGAATTTTTTGTGTTGTGGTGTCCCCTCCAAAATTTCCTTGAGAAAGACCATCATGCAACTCACAGTTGACCTTTTCTACATCTGATTTTTCAAGATATCTTAAAAAAACATGATCATAATTTCTTCTAACAAGAATTTCATTGATGCGCTGGTATTGTGTTGATTTCAGTCTAAGAGATATCCTTTTTCTAGGTTCCAAGTATATTTGGGAACTACCATGAGTTAGGAAATATTTCAACTCATAGTACCAATAGTCAATGGGAGCAGGGATGTAAAGAATTACATCCACAATTAGGGATGCTTGGTTATACATGTCTTCCTCATCGTTCAGTGTTTCTTTTGACTCTGTTGCAAGTTTGCAGAGTCCTTAAACTTTCACTATTTTGGTAGGATTTATCTCCAGGTCGTACTCTTGTAAGGTATTCATCCAGCAAGCTCATTTATCTCCCAAATATTTTTTTACCAACAGATTTCTCACTGCAGAGTACAACACCATTACCTTGGTTCTATATTTAAGAAGATAAGGTCTGAAGGGTAAATAATTTATTTCTTTAAAGACATCATATGCATGTTTATCCACTTTAGTATAGTTCATCTCTACTCCTTGTATCCCTAAACTAATTAATGCGATAGGGAATTCATTTCCTTCATCATCTTTCTGAGTGAGAACTACTGTGAATGCAGTGTTGGAAGCAAATGTATATAAGATGAAATCTTCTTTAAAATCATGGATCCTTAAAGATGGAACTTTTTCTATTTATTTACTAATTTTAATGATTGATTATTTTTCTGTAGGGCCCCATCTGGATTCATCATTCTTCTTGATCATGTGTTGCAAAGGCTTCACAATTTCAGAAAAATTTGGGACAAATCTACGCACAAAATTGACTTTTGCTAGGAAAGATTGCATAGATTTCTTATTATATGGGAAGGAAATCTTTGATATGGCCTCACTGCTTTCTGGATCAATCATAATTCCTAATTTGGATACCCAAAACCTAGAAGTTTTCCTTCATCTACTGCAAAAATGGATTTCTCAAGGTTAATAGAAATACCCAAAACCTAGAAGTTTTCCTTCATCTACTGCAAAAATGGATCTCTCAAGGTTAATAGAAATACCATATCTTCTACATCTGTCAAATATTTTCCTAAGATGATGAACATAATATTTTCTATTCTTTGAGAATATAGTGACATCATCTAGTTATACTACAAATGATTTATCAATCAATCCCCTGAATGCTAAGTCCGTAGCTCTCTAAAATGTAGCCTTGACATTTATGAGTCCAAATGACATATTTCTATAGGCATATGTTCCTCATTTAGTTCTAAAGGCGGTTTTCAACTGATCATCATGGGAAACCAGGACTTGGTTATATCCTGAGAAAACATCTAGGAGAGATAGAAATTCAGATCAAGAGGCACAATATAAAATCTGCTCGATAAGAGGAATGAGATAATTATCTTTCTTAGAGGCTCTATTTAAATTCATGAAATCAACACATAATCTAATATCTCCATTTTTCTTCCTTATAGGGACTACGTTGGCTATCCATCATGTATGTCTTACAGGGAAAATAATTTTAGCATCTAATAGCATCTTCGATTCACCTTTGACTAGAGGTTCCATATTTGGATCCATTTTCCTTAATTTATGTTGAAAGGGTTTTGTATCGGGTTTCATTAGGATTACATGTTGGATGATGTTAGTGTCAAAAGTTTTTAGATTATCATATTTCCATGCAAATATATCTTTATATTCTCTGAACAAACTAATAAAGACATGTTTTTCATCACAAGAGCAGTTGGTTCCAAGATTGACCATTTGAGGGTTCTTATCTATTCCCAAGTTAATTACCTCATATTGCATGAATGAACTGTTTGTCTTGGAGTTAGTTACCTTCTTGAATTTATCCTGAATGTCATATATATTTTCTAACCTCACCAAATATTTTGGAATGGAGTTCTTTGAGGTTTTCTTATCTTTAACATCTTGATCTGAAGGGTGTGTTGTCTAATTGTTCAATGCTTGATCATGGTGCACCTCATCAATGGTCAAATATTTAAAGTTATATTTCATTCTTATGAAGATGATGATACGTTGTTCATAACCAAATACCCTCCAATTGGTAATATTGTCTAGTAATGAGGGAATGTATAACAATTCCACAAAAAAAGTGTCAGGCATTAATCCTTCTGATGGAATTAATTTGGAGGCTACATTAGCTAAAAAGTTAGCATCAAAATTCATTGTTCAAGGAATAGGACTAATGTTAAAATCCTCAAAAATTTTAATCAATTTCCATATCTCTTGCTCGTAATTTTCCAAGTGTCTGGAAATGAAATGTATAGTGTTGTGTACCTATGTGATATTTATCTCAGAATCACTAAAAACTTTCAAAATTTTCACCTACATGTCAGTTGTTTTTCTTAGCCCCTGAATCAGGGCATCATACATTGTGGTATTATTTGTGCATTCAAATTATAACCTACATGTTATTAATAATTTCTTACCTTTAGGTACTTTAAGAATGCAACTAGCAGTTTCACCCTCATTAGACTTGGATCCATCAAAAAACAAAGTCCACATGTTAGGGTCTTAACCTAACATAGTGCTTTTAACTAGGTTAGCATCTTCATTCGAGTTAGTATTTACATATATAACTAAGTTAGTATATTTACCATCTAGTATATTATAGTTAGTCTCAACAATCTAGATACAATGGAGGATTTCAAATTGCTTGTTTGTTTCCACGTGTGGAGAGGTATCAGCAGCAAAATTTCAAAAGAAAGTATCTGAGTAGTAATTTCCCAAGATTGAATGATTGAACATTATGAGCTCATTCGGATCAATTAGATATGCTACAATGTGCTTCATATACCTCTCTTGATCCACTTTTATTTGGTCTTGTTTACCATTATAGGGAAGACATAGATGAGACCAATCAGTGGAAAAATATCATTTTAAAAGTGCAGACCAGTCTCTATTCAATAGGAGACCATATGATTAAGGAATGTCTACCACAATGATATTGATTGTTTGATGGACTTTAGGATTGGAAGCCATCCTTATGAAAACATTTTTCAATTCTCCAAAAACCTTCACATTTGACTGTCCAATTGTACAATTTGAGTATCACATTTCCCTAGTTTAGAATTAAACTTTTGGTGCACAACATAAGGCATTATATTTGATGAGGCACCGGAATCAACCATGCAATTGTTTACATTCCTATTAGATATTTTAAATGTTAGGTGAAAAGGAGGGGTAGTAGATCTCGACTTATTTCTAATCAAAGAATCATTGACATTCGATTACTTCTTAGTAGTTTTCTTTCCAGAATCTAAACTTTGTACAACTTTTATATTTACTATGTTTTCCACTACATTAGAATATTTACCTTTTCCTGCAGATGCTTCCTGAAGAGCATTGATAAAAAAATTCTTGTATTTGAGGTGACTTCAATAATTCATACAGGGAAATATTAGTTCATGTCTTTTTCATGTCTTCTAGAAAATCATATTCAAAACTATTCAAAGCAAGGGAAGATGAAGGAGTTGTTGTGGTAAAAGGATATTTCTACGTGGTTGATGATTTCTTTCCATTCTCAAAGGTTGAAGGAGAATCTACTATAGCAGGAAAACATTTAGTCCTTGTGTTATATGCATTATGATATAAATTCATTTCTCCAACATGATCGTCATCTTCATCTCCTCTAAAAAAATTGTGAGAGATATCCCATAATTAATAAGCTTCTAGTTTGGAGTCTTCTTTATCATTATCTGATTGGTCTTCTTCATTGGTCTCGTCCTCTCCTTCTTCTTCATATTGTCCACCCAAGGAAGATTCCCCATAGGTAAGAGCTTTAATCACATTAACAATATCCTCCATGTTGATTCCCTCTGTAGGAGAAGGGTTTTTGTTTATTGGAGGTATAGTCTTTCTAAAAGGGGTTTTGAAAAAAACTCTTGTAGGAATGTTTTCCCTAGCGATTTTCTTCATACAAACAATCTCATTAGTGAGTTTTTTAACTATTCTTTGCAGGCTTTCCATATCCATGGAGTCTTGGTCCTTTTTGTCGGTAAGAGCTTGTGTTGGGAGAATTTTCTTCTTTGAATTAGATTAGGTGCTTTGGTCACTGTTAAGCCCAAAGTTTCCTTTTAGGATGAGCATGTATTTCTCTACCTTTATGGCTTCTTCAAATGTATCTTCAAGGATACCATTCTTAGCTCTATTTACAAAAATACCCATGGATACTAGAAGAGATAAAGTATACAATTCGATAGATACAACCTCAACATGTTTATAAGTATCATGAATCTTATTAATTAATGACAAAAATATTTGGTTGAAATATTTTACTTTTTCTTTCAAATCCTTTTTTATTCTAGATAATTCTAAGACTAGTATTACTGGACTCTTATCATTTCCAGATTTCTCTATGAAAGTGGTCTCAAATGCCTTCCATCATACAATTGACCTTTATCATAGAGAAAAATACTAGGTAGATGCTTTACCTTAAAAAGTATGAGGAAAAAGTCTACAAACCACATCTTTTTGTTCTACATTCATCAACCTGACCACAAGCATAAATATTTTTACATGATCTTTGGTAGAGTCTTTCTTGTTAGGATTAAACTTTGGTAGAAGCTTCTCAAGATGTTTGGGTAAAGGGTGAGTATCTCCTAGGACAACAATCACATCCTAAGTGAGCCAAGGTTGATTAGAATTTTTGTTTGCATTAGCATTAGCCATATTTCCTCTGGGACTTCCTAAAGGTCCCTCTTCTAATGATTCTCCTTAAGAGGAATTTCTGGGGGTAATTGGAGGAGAATTAGGGGGATTGGGTGGCTGACCAGCACTAAGAGGTAAACTATCTTCAAAGGTTAGCTCAGATGGGCTAGGTATTCCCCTAAAGATGTCAAAAAGTTGATAATTAGGGGTTTTGACGGTTGGGATACCAATAGGGGTTGGAGAGAAGACGTTGATTAGTCTTTCAATTAGAGATTGTCTTTGTCTATCAGGTAAAGGATATTCAATAGGGTTTTTCCCATTCTATATTCTGAAACCTCGAGTCAAATCCCAAGAGTGTTTGACTATTTTAGTGATTTTAGCAGCGTCTGACTTGAAGGAACTTAGTGCTTTAGGGATAGACTAGAAAAAACTCAAGGGATTTGTGAATTGGGTAGATGTTTGAAGTAGAGTCAGATGTGGGTCAAATATCTACTCAGAGTGAGGAGTATGAGATCCACTGCGATGAGAGGGGTTTCTTTATGGATTAGAATGTGTCAGGTTAGGGTTATGTGAATTTTTACTAGCCATTCATTTTCAAGCCCTCCTTCTAGTGTCAATTATGTTGATAGGTCAAAATGGCCCTTCAATAAGTAAGGGAAAATGCCTAATGGTGAGTCCCAATTAGACTCGCTATCATTTGGTATGGAAAGTTCTGACCAATATGTGGGCCTGGTAGCCACTAAGAATTTGAAATAAATGGAAGGAACAAATGAATTGTTCTCCCAAGAATTCTATGTAATTCTGGTACACCCAACTTGCTTCAGCCTCGACTCGACTTGTATTTCTCAATTTAAGTTTGCTTCGACTTAGACCTTTAGGTTACTTCATTCTCGGACTAAGTTGACTAAGAATACAAGCGAATTGAGAGATTCAACTTTGGTCTTCCCGAATTGCTTTGGTCGACTTGAATTTCCCAACTCATTTTTCTTTCAACTTCGACCATCGAGGTAATTTACTTCAATTCTACTCAAACAGACTTGACTTAGAAGAAAACCGACTTGTGTAATTCAACTTTGGTCATCCCGACTTGCTTTTCTTTTGAATTCGACTTCGGCTTCGATCTTCGACTTCTTTAATTTCGACTGCTTCTACTTATCCGACTTCGAACTTCGACTTCTTCGACCTCTTTGATTTCGACCCCCGATTTCCTTGACTTCAACCTTCGAATTTTTCAACTCCTTCAACTTCTTGTTGAGATGTTTATACCAAAATTATTGACTTTGTGACTATGTTGATGCCCATACTAATCTTATTTGACATCAATGCCAACACTATAACACCATGTCCAACATTCTTATTTTTTATTTGTATGCATCCATATTGGATTCTCCTTTACCCTTTTTATCTGGACAATTTCTTCAAAGTTTCTTTTTATGCATGGATGTTAATGACATAATCCACCATAAACCATATTTCCATTAGGGTTATTTTATCAACCTCATACAATATAGGATGAGTGCATCAAGCTCATACAATATATTAGTCAATATTATCTTTCTACTGATATTCAAGTCAACTTCATAACATTATGTCCAATATTGACAATGCTTGACATTCAAGTCATCTTCATAACATTATGTCCAATATTGAAAATGCTTCTCAAACCAATCAATCAATGATACTTCACCTATCTATCAAGATTGAAATCAATGACAACCAAATTGTCAACAATCTCTCCCTTTGTTATTGATGGCAACCTAGTAAAACAATCTTACTCCCCTTGTGAATGTATTTTGTATTTTGAGTTCTTTGAGTTGTCTTTTTTTTACTCTTTATCTCCCCCCCTTTGACAACAATGACAAAGGGAATATTTCTCTTCTCCCCCTGAGATGATGCTCCCCCTGAGGTGATGCTTCCCCTATTTTTGTGCCATTTTTTTGGACTTTGTTTTACTGTTTATCTCTACCCCTTTCTCAACATATGTCACATTAATGCTTCTATCATAGTCATTTGATTTGTAGTAACCAACTTCAACTTCTACCTTCCTAGAAACACAATTAAATTGGTCATAGTATCTTCTAATGTAGTTCTTCCTTAGATACTTGAGACATGTTTTAGTTTTTCCATGATACTTTAAACTATAGTCCTCTTCTAACCATGTTGGTTCAATGATGCACTGGATATGTTTCAGTTATGTTTCCCTTTAGCTTCCTTCAAGAGCGTGCCAATATTATACAAATGTTGACCAAGGAATATCATTATTTTCTTTCAGAGTGCTCCAAATTTCTTCATGATGATAGTCATCTATTCATCCATTTGTAACCTAAGGGCCTCTTTATTAGTTACTCATTCTTTTGAGAATACCTCATTGGGTATGGATCATATCATACTTTAGTAGCATTTGTAGCATTATTACTTACTCCAAATCATACTACACATTCCTTTCTCTTTCCTTTTTCTTCTCAACTTCAAGTTTTAGATATACAAACAATGATGGAATTTTGATTTTGATTTTTCCATATTTATGATTTCCCTCAGCCAAGAGTAACATTTTAATTCTTCAATACTCATAAGTTCATCACCAAGAACAACCTTAAGTCTTCCCCGAATCCTCCTTCCTTTCCTTTGTTCGTATTTTCTGTTGAGGAGGAGCTTCAATAGATCATCAAAATAGCATTGGAAAACTTCTGAAATCATCATCACTCAATTATTCTGGTTGGTATGCTATTGAAGATTCATCATCATCATCATCATTATTTTGTGTAACAAAAACTTCTTCATCTTCTTCTTTAGAATTTTATTTTTCCATTTTTCTTTCATTGGTTAGTGGACTATTGATTTGTAGGACATCATCAAGAACTACAATTGTTTCATATTATTCTTTAGGAACTCTCTTTTCTTGATCTTGATTCACTTTATATGCAAAAAATTGATTTTTATATTCCTTATTATAAGCTTTACCCACCATTCTCCTATTATTAACTTCATCAATTTCAGGTGCAATATATTCATCATCTTTCTTTCTTTGTACTTCAGATTTTATTTTCCATATCTTCTTATTTTGTTTGTTAGGGTTTCCTATATTCAAGGATTGCATTGGTAATCTACATTCACTAGATTTATGGCCATAGTTGTTGCACCTTTGGTATTCAACATTGATATTTTGTAAAGGAGAGAAAGAGTTGTAGTTCAGTTTCTCTGTATTAAAATTCTTGCTTCTTTGGACATTGTTTGGATTGTACTTTCAATAGGCTTTACAATGTACTGATTTGTGTCCAAAAGTATTGCAAGAATAGCAATGTCCAAGGAAGATATGTTGATATCTGTTAGAGGGATTTCTTATGGTGATTGTATTCTTCTTGTCATCTCTTTCTTTAGTAAGGGGTGATGACTTTTGTTTATTTGGGGCAGTCTCCAATGGCATCATCCTTGCCTTATTATATTCTCTTCTTAAGGATCTTTTAATAGAATCTACATAACTGATTGGTATTTTGACAGATCCTTCTGATGTATAATTTGATTATTGGGTGTATCCCAAACCAGTCTTGTTGTTTGGTGACCTCTGACTACTGAATATTTCATCCAAGATTTTTGAACTATTTTCAAATTTTGATCCCTTCTTTTATTTCTCAAGTTCACCTTTTAGAAACTCAATATCAACTTCTAGCTTCTCACATATTTTTTCTCTATCATTGATTTGATTTAAAATGACTTCTTCAATTGTTTTAGCTTTTAGGAGTTGAGACTTCAAATCATTGATTATCTTCTATGATTATTTGATGGTTATTTATGCATCTACTTCTGTTGATTGATGTGCTTATTCAAACTCTTGAAGTTGTTCCCTTAGTAGCTTGTTCTTCTTTTTATACTTTCTTAGTTCCTCCAGAGCACTGATCAGCTATGCTTCTAGGTCTACTTCTCCTTCAAATTAAGAGTTTTGTTCATCATCTACAAAATTATATTGAGTTTTTGTTCCCATAAATAGAAGCTCTAAATCTTCATCTTCACTTTCTTCAGAAGAGTTGTTGTCCTCTTTGGTGTAGAGATTCTTCTTATGTTTGTAATATTTATTTTTGCTCTTTTTATTACCCTTATTATGTTCTTTATGATTCTGAATTTCCTCATCATCACTATCCTCCTTCTTTGGATATGGACATTCATTAGAAAAGCGTCCAATTTTTCCATAGTTGAAGCATATCAGAGGAAACTTTCCCTTATATTTACCAGTCCCTTTCTTGAGTTTCTTCATAAAGTTAGCTACTTCTTCATCAGATATCTATGATAAATATTCATTAGGTACCTACTCCTATTTATTCCTTGATTTTGATGTCTTGAAGACAATTTCTCCTTTTGTTGGTTTTTATTGTCCTGTCCTCATATCATATGGTATAAGGATCCCATGTAGTTCATCTACTGTGAGCTTATCAAGATCTGGTTTGTCTTCAAGGGTAAAAATTTTGGCATCATACCTCATAGGTAATGATCTCAAGATATTTTGGACAATGGGTTTTTCTTTGAGTTCTTCCCCTAATGCTTTGATTGAATTGACAATTCCATTAACTCTTTGAAGATATTCAGCTATGTCTTCTTCCTCCTTCATTTTCAAATTTTCAAACTGAGTTCTATAGGTTTTCATTTTAGCTTCCTTGACTTTGTTGTCTCCTTCATATATGACCTTCGGTTTTTCCCAGATATCTTTTTGTTGAAAAAGTGTCCTCATACACGTAATTTTATTAATAAGGAAAAAGAAATTACAATAATAAGTGAGGACTCATAATCTCCTTGTTAACCTCACTTGAAGAAGGAACTTGTTTATATAGATAAACTCTAAACTAAAATCTAGGAGAACAACCAATCACATAATCACATGAGTATGATAGGTGTCCTTTACATAGAAGCTAGGTGCCCTTATCCTAACAAACTAGAATAAACTAATTTCTAAAATTATTTAAACTAGAAAATACTTAGACTATAGAACTTTAAGATTATGAGGCTAACATTCCCCCGTTTAATCCAAAAGTTCATATTTACAAATACCAAGTTCATCTATGAACTTAGTGAAATTTATTCTACCAAGAGGTTTGGTAAAAATATCTGAAGTTTGATCTTTAGATGGACATAATTGAGGCTTGATGATGTCTTTGATGATGAGCAATCTGATGAAGTGGTACTTGGTGTCGACGTGTTTAGTCTTTGAATGAAATATTGGATTCTTGACCATCTTTATTGTTGACTGACTATCGATCAATAAAGTAGTTGTCGATTTCTGAGTTTCACCAAGATCCTGTAGAATTTTGCGTACCCATACAATCTCACATGTTGCTTCCCAAGTTGATATGTACTCTGCCTCTGCTGAAGAATTGGCAATTGTTGTCTTCTTTTTGCAATTCAAAGATACTGTTGTTGAACCCGTATTCATTAAATAACCTGGAGTGGATGTTCTATCATCAATGTCACCTGCAAAATCAACATCCGAATATCCAACAAGTGTAAAAAATTTGTTTCTTTTGTAGAGAAGACCAAAATATTTTTTACCTTGAATGTATCTCAATACCCTTTTTGATGAATTCCATCTACTTTCCCTTGGTTCCTGCATAAACCTTGAAAGTATATTCGCTAAATATGACAAATCTGGTTGAGTATTTGTCAAATAAATGAAACTTCCAACTAATTTCCTATACCTTGTACTGTTTACTAATTTCCCCCCTTCAAATTTTGAAAGTTTCAATTTCTGCTCCATGGGGGTAAGAGAAGGCTTACAATCATCCATGCCAAATTTCTTTAACAATTCAGTAGCATACTTAGTTTGAATAAGTAATATTTGATTAGGATGTTGAGATACATCAACTCCAAGATAATAATGAAGTGTTCCTAAATCAGTCATTTTGAACCTTGCTTTAGGGTCTTCCTTAACTTGTTTGATGTGAGCTTCATTATTTCATGTTATGATTAAGTCAGAAACATAGAGTACAAGTATCACCATGTTCTTATCTTTCATTCAAAAATACAATGTATCATCTGATTCACTTCGCTAAAAACCCACCTTTCGTAGGTAATCATCCATTTTTGCATACCAAGCTCGGGGAGCTTGTTTCAAGCCATATAAATCCTTCATAAGTTTGCAAAATTTATGTTCTTGTCCTTCAACTTCAAATCCTTGTGGTTTATTCATGAAAATATATTCCTTTAGATCGCCATTCAGGAAGGAACTTTTGACATCCATTTAATGTAATTTCTAACCATTATGTGCAGCCAAATTGATAACCATTTTGATAATATTCCATTTAGCTATGGGTGCAAAAGTTTATTCATAATCAATTCCTTCCTATTGAGAAAACGTGTGTTATCATAAAGTGCACATGTGCACCATGTGAATGGTCCCATAAAGTTTGTTTTCATACAATCATGTATTTTTGTTTATAGTTTGAGACAACTTAGTACGGGGTGATGGAGGGAATTGCTTGAATGTACACCGAGTGAATGGTGTTTTCATACAGTCAATGTATTCTCAATTATCATTTGAGACAACTTAGTAGAGGGTTATTGAGGTAGTCGCTTGGATGGACACTCATTGAATGATCCCATATAATATGTTTTCATGCATTTTGATTAATCGTTCGAGACAACTTAGTAGGGGTGAGTGAGGTGGTTACTTGAACGTGCAACCCATTCTTTCATTTTCAAAATTAAAACACTTGTTTTCGTATTCAAGGAATCTAATTCCAATGGGAGATATGTCAACTTCATGTAAGATGACACTTTTTTTTAAATTATCATCACGTAGATTGATCTTAGCCTTCCATTGAATAGATTCAGATCATTTTGTCATTTTTTATGCCAGATAAGAGATAAAAGTATGCTACATTGGAGAAAACAAGCAGCTCAATGGCATGCAATTATATTCCAAGCACATGGAATAGACCTATGTAAAACAAATGCCAAAAACGTTATTGGTAAGTAATGTCCACTCATCGTTATAAATGGTCCCAAAACAAAGGCAAATGGATACAAATGAAAAATGGTCAATAGTGACTACAATGGCAATAAGCATGATCAAGCAAATGGCAATATATTAGTATGCACCAAGACACAAGTGGTCAATAAGAACATGGAACCATAAAGAAACAAAAATAACTTGAACCCCTTCAAGACATGGTCAGAAAAAGATTAAGAGAGAAGCATGAGCTCTCAACTTTTAAGTCATGGCATTGCTAAATACAAGTTCATGGGCCTATGGATAAATCCAACATGGGCACTAAATGGCATAGGGAATGATAAATAGGGAAGCCCATGTAAGGTAGGCACTACATTATGACATGGAATAGAAATAAAGGCTAATGTCACAACTTGGTGGGATAGAACCTAAGGAATAATGTTGACAAAGAGATGGTTAATAATGAAAGATTGGAATGTAGGAAAAAACCTATTGCTATATGCTAGATCGAAACACATACCTCACTATTCAATAAGGATCATCATAAAGATAACAAAGAAAATGTATCCAAATTTCTGTATACATGATCAACAACACTAGTCCAAAAGTTAATAAATCCAATATAAACCTTCGATAACAACTCGTGCTTTGTAATGCAAAACTTTAAAAACAAAAGCCTTAAAAATACAATATGGTACAAAGCACTACAAAACATTGCTTCTTACACATAGTAATTCTTCAAGTAGATCCCATTACGAGGATCGGGTCAAGGATTATGTTTTTAATCCAAGAACTCATGGGCCTTTGTTGGCAACATGTGGCACACCATGTCAAGGCCATGCCACACAGGTTCAAATTTCCATATTCCTAGCATACCATGATTCCAATCATAAACCAAAACCAAGTTTCAATTTTGGTTAGAAACAACTTAAAGACTAATACACTTATAAATATCATGATCTATTGCAGCCCCAATGCCCATCAAGACATGGTAAATATACGATACATTTATTGTTGGTAAGGACTAAGATGGAAACTTTAGTGGTGAATTCTAAAAATTAAATCCTAGACACAATCAAGTTAAAGCTTGACATTTCCCTAGATGACCCAGAGAATGCATCCCAAAAGTCTTTGAAAGGGCCAAGCTTCATGGAGATGTCAGGAGGTAGATTATTCAAAATGTTCACCAAGTTTTCCATCGCAGGCACATCATGTGTTAGCATGGGGCATTGGTACCTCTCAATATCTCTACTCGAAACAAGGCTTTTTGTTTCAACCACTAATTGTTCTAGCTTGAAAAGAAATGATAATTGATGATGCATATCTTACAATGGTCTATCAACCATAGTCATGGCTTCAAGGATAGCCTCGTCCAAAGGAAACTCAATATCCAATAAATCACATGAACTAGAAGGGTGGACGACCCACATGGGTAAAGTGAACTGATCATATTCCATATCATGAAGGATATTTTGATTAGCATTGGTCGATGTTGACTGGATTGCTTGATATGAAATCTCTACTATGCTCAGCCAACATACTTTCTCCAAATGACTCTACTTTTGAAGGATGAGGCACTACCCAAGGATCCTTATTGACATCTAACACATTAGATGAAACCAATCTAGAAGTTGAAGAAACACTTTGCGATTCAATAGTACCCAATGATATCATACATATAGGAGTTGAGTTTGAAGGATTGAATGGTGGACGCAGGGTGAAAGTACCCATCAAAATGCACTTACGTGAGACTCTGCGGTTTTGAAATTATATCTCTGTGGTT
The DNA here is from genome assembly GCA_000966675.3 of Picea glauca. Lineage (NCBI taxonomy): Eukaryota > Viridiplantae > Streptophyta > Pinopsida > Pinales > Pinaceae > Picea > Picea glauca. The sequence continues at coordinate 1,162,510 of JZKD02S1622785.1, forward strand.
TTGAATGGGAATAATACTTCTCTGTTGTTTTGAACGAGATATTTTATTATATCTCCGGTTTTGAACAAGAATAATACTTCTCTTTGGTTTTTACCTTTTTTTCTCAGAATAATCTCTATAGTTTCTCTCGGTATCTCTAGAACTTCTCTGCGTTTTTTGGAAATTATTTTTGGCTTCTTCAATTGGTTGAGCAATTGGACATGTGAAATGAGGTGAGTCACTTTTTACTTTAATTCAATTTTAATTTAAAATATATTTATAATCTGTTATCCTAAATAGATTTAATATTTTTTATTTATTTTTTATTTTGAGTTTCGTAAGTAAAAGTTGATTTGAGAGATAATAATTAATATCATTATTATCAATTAAAAAAATATATTTTCCATTTTTAAAGTCAATCGAAAATAATAATTGTTACATTTTTTTTTCTCTTCTTTTCAATATGAGCACTCCACCACCTATTCCAGAAACTCAGTCTAACAGGGGGAGGCCCCCCAAAATCACCCTAGATATCCTTTACAATTATATGGCATCGATAGAAAAAAGGAGAGAAGAGAGAGATGCCAAAATCCAAATAGAGTTAGAATCACTAGAAAAAAGGAGTGAAGAAAGAGACGTGAAACTCCAAATATAGCTAGAGGAAATGATTGATAAAAAAAATTAAAGATACCATTCAAACTCAAATAGAGGATAGACTCTTAGATTTCAAGAGTGAATTGCAGACAATGAAGGATAGGATTCAAGAAATGGAAAAACATAAACAATCAACCCAAGAAGGAGGGGTTGAAGAAAATCACAACTTGAGAGATAGGATTAAAAAACTAGAAGAAAAACTAACCAACAATTTGACCCTCAATAATATGGAAAACAAATTGGATATCAAACCCATCAAAGAGGAAATGAATAAGCTAATTGAACTGGACCATGAGCGTAACAAAAGAGT
>JZKD02S1622785.1:1163611-1175749 GCA_000966675.3 Picea glauca
CATGGAACAAAAAATCCCACCATAGAGGGATAGGAGGCATAGCTTGTTATATTAGAAAGAGAATTTCTCCTCACATTCAACTTCATAAGATTGACCCTCTCAATCAGTACATTTGCATATAAATTCCAAACACCAATGCTAAGAAGATTTATAAGAAAAACAATCTAGATAACAATTTTCCCTATAATAATTTAGAACAAGATATTTATAGTTTGAAAAATGAAGGTAATATCCTCATGCTAGGAGACTTTAATGCTAGGACTACAACTAAACAAGCTACTCTTTTAAGTATTGATTCCAAACATAATCTTTTATGGCTAGATGAGGACCTTGTTTTATCTAATAGCTACAAAAGAAGCTCTGAAGACCTAATTGAGAATTTGTTTGGTACTGAGTTGGTCAAGTTCTGTAGCTCTCAAGACCTAATAATTTGCAACAGAGTAATGAAGTGGCCAAACTCCAACCAGATGACTTGTATTCATGGGCTAGGTAGTAGTGTTGTAGATTATGTGATATCTGATATCCCCGTTTCCAACCAAATAACAACTTTTGACCTTTTAAATGACCATGAGCCTCACTTTGATCATAAACCTTTAACCCTAAATCTAAACTTTTCCATGCATAGGAGCGCCATTGAAGAGAATTCTGATAATCAAAGGAATTTGTGCTTTGACAAAAAAAAATTTGACATTTTCTTAAAGGATTTAAATAGTAAATTAAATCTCCTAACTTATAACGACAACATTGAAGAATTCTATCACAATTTTACAACTACCCTTTCCACTTCTATTAACAAGTTCTCTTTTGAGGTGTCCTCTAAAAAGAATAATAGAACAACCAACCCTTAATATGATCAAGAATGTAAAATTGCTAGGAAATCCATTAGGGATGCTTCTAATGAGTCCTTAAAACTCGATAAGATTAATACGTACAAAGCCCTAATTAAAAGGAAAAAAATGTATTATATCAATAAAAGGCAAGAGCAACTTTCACAACTATATAAGATTGATCCTAAGAAGCTTTGGAGCCAAATTCTAAACAACAATACTAAAGAAAATAATAGGATTCCTTTAAGGGATTGGAATTCCTACCTTAAAAGTCTTTATGAGTTCCCTAATGCCATGGACATCATTCCTATTGTCCCTACAAAAGAAGAAGTTTTTTCTTTAGATGACATAGAGTTTGGGGTTAAGATACTTGCAAATGGGAAAGCTAAGGACATTGAAGGCTACCAAGATGAAATTTTTAAAATCAGAGGGCCTATCCTTATCCCTCACATACACAAGCTATTCAATTTAGCAGTCAAGTAGGGCTTCCCTAAACCCTGGATGCAAAGCCTCATTGTTCCTATTTTTAAAAATGGGGATAGAAACATTCCCTCTAATTATAGGACCATTATGATTAGCCTGATTTTAGCCCAGCTTTATGAAATTCTTTTGGAAAAGAAGATTAGCCTTTGGCTAAAAATTCACGGTTAAAGAGCTAAAGACCAGGCCAAGTTTAGGAGATATCATTCAACTGTGGACCATCTTGTTACCTTTAGGATCATTGCAGAGAAGTTTCGTAATACTAAAACCAACCTTTTTTGTTGTTTTGTTGACTTTAGAAAAGCTTTTGACATGGTTTCTAGGAAAAACCTTTGGAATAGGTTGGAAGAGATAAAAGTGTCTCTCGAGTTGAGGGATGTTGCAATAAGGATGTATGAGAATGTTATTTCTAAGTTTAAAAACACTGAGGGTTGGTCAAAAGAGATTAATTGCAATATCATAGTCAAACAAGGTTGTCCCTTGTCCCCTACCATTTTTGGCATATACATTGACAAGTTAGAAGATTTCTTGGAAAAAGAAGGTTGTGTCGACCCTACTCTCATTGGTATAGTCATCAATATTCTTCTTTATGCCGATGATATCATTCTTATGGAAAAGAGTCCTCATGATCTTGAAAAGCAACTAAGAATCCTCAAGGTTTTTTGCTCCAATATGGGATTGTTAATAGTGATTAGACTAAGGTCATGATTATCAAATCCAATAACATCTCTTATGATACCTTCGTATATGACAAAAACAACTTGGAGGAAGTGACTTCATACAAATATCTTAGAATTGATATTCACCACAAACTCAATTGGAATTATAGGATTGAGAAAAGGACTATTGGGGGATGGAAAACTTATTATGGGCTTGAAAATAATTGTAAATCAGTTGATGTTTGCAGTTGGGATAAGAAGAAACTCCTCTTTGAGACTCTTGTTACATATATTATTCTTTATGGATGTGAAGTCTAGGGTTGTAGTATCTCTCGTGAATCCTGGAGAAAGATAGAGCAAATACAAAATAATTTTATAACCTATAATCTCAAAATTAAAGGAAATATGCCCTATCCCATCCTCCTCTTAGAAAAAAGCCTCTCCCCCATTGAGAGCATGGCTATGACTAGATAACTAATGTATAAGAACAAGTTAAACAACATGGAAGACGGCTTCCTAAAATTGCTTCAAAATCAAGTCATAACCACCATCGACTCAAGTGAGGATGACATAAAGATGTTCGGTCTTGGCTAAACTATTGGGGAATCATCGATGACACCATTTTGCAGAATAAAGATACTATTAAAAAAAACGTCAAATCAAAATTTAAGGAGAAAATGTGGTGTGATAAAGAGTTAGATGAAAAAAGAAAATTAAGGTATTATAAGGATGTAATCAACCCTAATCTAGAAGATCAAAATTATCTATTTATTTTGCCAAGTGTAAAGAAAAAAATAAGCATTGCTAAGATAAGAACAAATTCTCACGAGCTCCATAATGAAACTGGGCGTTGGTCAATTCCTAAAATGCCATGGGATGAAAGAGTGTGTCACCTTTGTGACACTAAGAAGGTTGAAGATGGAAAACACTTTCTCTTAGACTGTCCAGCCTATACCCATATTAGATCTCATTTTCAAAATATTTGTCACACTACCAACCTTCCTAACCTCTTAACTCAACAAAAGTATGGTGATATTTGAAATATTCTCTTAATGTTTTTCGAGAATAGAAACAAAATTCTAAAGAATCGCAAGTAATCACTTACCAATTTGGTCTTAGTGGACATTAATCATCATCATCATCATATATATACAGCCTGAGTGGGCCTAATGGTTAAGAACATGTGTTGAGGTCACAAGTTCAAATCTAGAGGGGGGTAGGGTATGTATAGCTCTGTAACCAGTGAAATCACTTATGTTATGTTTCTTATAGTCCCACCATACCCAGACCTTCTTCAATGGAATGGTGGTCCACAAGAATCACAAGAAATCATGTAGACGAGCAAGTTCACTCTTAGATGTTTCTCACAGTGGTTGGGAAATACTAATTAATCATGTGTATTTATGTACGAATATGTATTGGTTCTCACTAATTAATCACTTGTATTTATGTTGTATTGTTTCATTAATTGATCGATTACTTAACTTTCTTAAATTTATTTTTATTAAAATATTTTATAATAAAATAATAATAAATAAATAAGATTGACTAAAATTGTTTAGTCAAAAACACAAAGTGAGTTTATTAAGGTAGAAGAAAAAAGTTATTTAATCTAATTGGGCACATTCGTAAAAGCATATGAACTTTTATATAATAAACCGTGTTGATATAAGAGTGGCTTAATTTCTCAATAGCAGACATAAGAGATTGAAAGAAATATGAAATTTGTATCATTAACTTTAATATATTTTTAATGAGTTTGAGTTTGGGAATTCAAAAGAAAAAGATAATTTTTTTTAAATTAATTATTTTTAAAATAATAATAATATTTAAAAAAATTAAATAAATTAATTTTAAAGAGATAATAATATTTGTTAAATTAATTAATCAAAATAAATGATAAAAATGTTATATATTTGTAAATAAAAAAATAAAAAATAAAAAATAAAAATTATATGAAATTAAATATTGTAAGGTTATAAAAAATGTATCTTAGCTTTGGATTTATACTATCATGAGAGGGATCAAATCTCTTAAGGTTGCAAATTAGGTGGATGATAGATGCGGAGCTAAGATGGATCTATATGGTTCGTGCCAACTCCATGTTGAGTATGGAAGGAACTACACATCTTTCTCACACTCAGGAATACATTATTGAAATGTTTTAACCATAATATTTTATTTACTTTTAATTGTTTTGTTATGGTTGACATTGAAATATTTTGTTTATTAATATTATTTTAAATGTCAATTGTAAACTCCATGTTGACAACAAAAGGAATTACACATCTCCCTTTTTCTTTTCCAAATAAAAAATAGCTCAATTATATTAGGAATACAATTTGTTTACATCGCAGTACACTGCAAAAAAGTCATTACAAAAGAAAATAATAGATATTTCCCCAAGCTAGAGGCAAAAACCACAAATACTTTCTAGCACTAATGGAGGCAGTCATAATTACTCAGTTACAAGTCTCTGAAAAACATGAAATCAAAATGCAAAAAAGACACTATAAAAACATTCAAGTGTCAGGAGCCTTCAAAGGCTAATATACTAATGGATTTTATAAATTTCCCTGGAGCCTTCAATCCCCTTATACCATCGGACAAAGGAAATCTACCCTTCTGGCTCCCCAAGAGCTTGATTGGAGAGTACAACAGCTTCCGAATTGAAATTCTTGTAGACATGATGAAAATTGATACTCTGGAAGCGATTAATACGGACTTTGATTATGTTTTTCTAGCCTTCAAGTGCACTTACCTAGAGTCTACCCTTATTTGATAGCCATTCAATAATCACTCTAGAGTCTCCCATAACCCAAAGACTGTGGATAGACACAAAATCAACAATCGCAAGGGAAGCCCAAGTAGCTAAGATTTATGCTCATGTGTTTGATCTGCTACCACAATTTTACAACCACCTGATGAATGTGGTGTCTTGTGATTTTATAATACCACCCGCCCAACATGCAACTCCCTTGAGCTGAGATGCCCCGTCGAACCACACAAACATATCACCAATCTGATGTGGAAAGAAAATATATTTTGGGGGTCTATCCTTCACAAGACCAAGATGCTTGTTTTGGAGAGCACAAGATTTTATAAAAACCACTTGGATCGATGGACTGTGGTCTTCGAACAAATCTCTGTTCCGTTCAATCCATATAAACCAACACAGGTGAGCAGCCAATTGGATAGAAGTCGATTTGTCCTCATAACAATTCTTGAAACACTCAGACACGATGTTTCCCTTCCAGAAGTTCTTATGGTTCAGATTTTTCATCACAAGATCCCACACCGAAACTGAAAATGGACAGAAAATGAATAAATGTGATATAGTTTCAATATTGTTCTTACACAAGGAGCATTGACTGGGGCCTTTCCAACCTCTCGACTGTAGTGAATCCCAAGTCAGGATCTTGCCTTCCACAACAAGCCAAATAAATAACTTGACCTTGAGTTGGATTTTCCAGTGCCATATGGATAGCTGCCACTTGTCAATATTTTTCAAATTTTTTGTAGTACACATCTCCCTTATATATATAAAGTTGATATTAAAATATTTTACTTAACTTGGACATTGAAATATTTTATTTATGGCTCAAATTGAAATAATTTTTTTGTTATTAGTATTTTTTTATTCAACATTGAAGGAATTACACACCTCCTTCATATCAGGAAGTAAAAAACACCTATTGGTGTAATAAGAAATTGTTTACTTTCAATTACTTTATCTCTCTATTTATAAAGTTGATATAAAATTATTTTACTTAAGGTGGATATTTAAATATTTTGTTTATGGTGGACATTGAAATATTTTTTTGTTATTAATATTTTTTTAAATGTCACATGTCATCTCCATGTTGATTATGGAGGGAATTACTAGGCTCAATTATGTGTATTGAGTAGAAATATGAGGGGTCATAATTTTTTATTTTAAATTCAAAATTGAGTATACAATAACTTGCTAAAAAGTTTAAAGTAACAAGTTATATAGAAAGAAGTGGACAAAAATGTCTTAAAAAATCATTTTTTTTTCATTAGATACACATCATCAATGTTTTCTTATTAATTGTATGGAGGTGCAATATAAAATGTTTAAAGTCAAAAGTTCTCTATAAAATATCGACCAATATATCTTCTATTTATAGTGTCCATGTATACCATCTACTAATATATAAGAGGGGTTCCAAAACTTACGAGAAAAATATGTCCATGTATACCATATAATGATATATATGTTCACATGGTTAAAAGAAAGAACCATATAAGGTTTCTGTAGCGTGTAAATGTAAATTTCAAAAGTTAAATAAACTTCTTTGGCAATGAGATCAGATTCCAACAACGGCCAAGCCTCATTAAAAAAATAATATACATATACTCATAGTTTTGTTCATACCATTATTTTACTTTACTTCACCTCAGTTCCCATGTATTATCAAGTTTGCAGCCACAACTTTTATTATGCAATAGCCTTTTAAAGAATTCTGAACAAATCCTCTTCCATAAAAAGCTAGATGTATTGCCATTGATGAATGCTATCTATCACCATGTTTCACCGGGTTATTGAGACCTCGAAGAGTCCTAAATAGATCTTCTTCCATGAAAATCCATGGTCTACGAAAATGTCTCACTTTTATGTGCTTATTTTTTCCTCTAGTTGTTTGTGAATTAGAGGAAGATGCAAAAGAATTAGGAGAAGTTTTACTTATAAGAATAAAGAATTGGGAGAATTTTTAAAAACTGTTCTTATAAGAATAATTTTCTTTTGCCTCTAGTTATTTGTGAATTAGAGGAAGATGCATTATCAACATCACATACCCAACACATGAAAATTTACAAAGGTGGTATTGTGATGGTTGGAAGGGCTGACTGTGATCATAAAGTTGTTGATGGGGGGGCTTGCCTACTCCTAAATTCCCTGTACACACATTAAATTAAAATTTTAAAATAATTGCGTGGAAAAGCGGCTAATCGTTGGAGTTGGACAGGTTTCAGATTTTAATTAGTTAAGGATAGACGACGATAGTTACAAAAAGAACCTTGCCTTAAAATACACCTTCGGTGTAATAATAAACTAGCACAACCACTCAAAACCATGGCTGATGAACGCCCAAAGGCGATGCCAAAGCTTCCTCCTGCAACTAGAATGATGAAATGCACGAACAACTGGAATTTGACGATCCAATATGAAATGCGTGGACAACTGGAAAATGAAACGTGCCCACACCCAGAAAATGAAAATGAAACACATGGATAGTTGAGGAAAGTCAGAAATGAAACGCTCAGAAAATGAAACACGCTTACAGCTAAGCAAATCCAAACGTGGTAATCCCAAAGGTTAATCATTTAAATGTGGCAATCATATAGTGCTACAGTAATTTCTTAATATGATTAGGTAAATGTTAAAAAGTAAACAGGTTAACTAAGGCATTCAAAAATACAAGGAAGTCATGAAGAGTAAATCACATTCATTGATTTGGGAGGACGATTAAGAATATGCCAACATCTTCAATTGTTAGTCATCAAATTAAAATTTTAGATTAAAAGGTGATTAATTGTGCCCATTGTCAATAGGTATACGTCTTTCGGTGTAATAAAATAATATTAATTAAAATTATTTAGTCAAAACCAAAAATATCATAAATCACAAGTTAATTTTATTAACTTTGAAAAAAACTATTATTTAAGTTTTTTAGATTAAACTTTGAAATAAGCACCTTTGTAAATGCATATAAACTTTTAACCGAAGAAACTGTGTTGATACAAGAGTGACTTAACTTCTCAATAACACATAAAACCTTTGTAAATGCATATAAACTTTTAACCGAAGAAACTGTGTGGATACACGAGTGACTTAACTTCTCAATAACACATAAATAAGCACCTTTATAAATGCATATAAACTTTTAACCAAAGAAACTATGTGGATACAATGTAAATGAATATAAACTTTTAACCGAAGAAATTGTGTGGATACAAGAGTCACTTAACTTCTCAATAACACATATGATATGAGAGTGAAAGATATGAATTATTTTTAATGAGTTTGATTTTGGAAATTTAAAAGAGAAAGATAATGTTTATTTTAATTAATTAATTAAAAAAAAAATTAATTAATTTTAAAAGATAATAATATTTTTTAAATTAATTAATCAAAAGAAACTATGAATTTTTTTTATACAAAGGATAAGAATTATATGAAATTCAGTATTGCAAGGTTATGAAAGATCCATCTTAATTCTTGATTTATCATGAGTTGAGAGGGATCAAATCCCTTAAGTTGCAAACTAGGTGGATGATAGAACCAGATGCTAACTTCATGTTGAATATGAAAGGACACCATTGAAATGTTTTAACCATAAGTAATTTTTTACTTTTAATTATTATGATCCATATTGAAATATTTTTTTTATTAATATTTTTTTTAAATGTCATTTGCCAACTCCAGGTTGAGCACATAAGGAATTACACATCTCCCTCATGTGTGTGTGTGTAAAGTTGATATTGAAATATTTTATTTATGAGACACTCAAATATATTTTTGTTATTAATATTTTTTTAAATGTCTCTTGTCAACTCCATGTTGATCATAGAAGGAACTACACATCTTCCTCATACTAGATTGTCTATAGATGCAATTATGTGCATTGAGTGGAAATGTTACTGAGTTCATAGTTTTTCATTTTAAATTAAAAATTGAGTATACAATAACTTGTTAAAACGTTTACATTAAGGAGAACAACATGACACGGGTTAGAATTTATTTAGAAACAATTGGGAGGAAAATAGCTGGAAAATATCTAAAATCACTCTAAAAGTGTTTAATCTAAAAACACCTAACAATCACCCTAACATACCAAATAGCATGAATGGTAGCCCTACATCAATTATCTATGTGGCCAACTTAAATTGAATATCCTATAACAAAGTGTGTAGGTATAATCTATACATGGAGATTATGTTTAATTTTGGGAAAATAATGATGGATCGTATAACATGTAGTGTATCTCATGGGGCTCCCCAATGAACCCTTAAAACTATCACACATCAAAATATTTCACATGATGACATTTCATTATGGACTCTACATATAATTTTCTTAAAAAGTGTAATCACAACTCCATATTACCATGTGGAGGATTATAAAAAACTATACCAACGATCCATCCTCTTATCAATGATGACATGGTATGCACACCAATCAATACAAAAATGTGCTTGATTAATAGAAGGAGATGATCAATAAACAACTCAGTCATATGTGTTTTTATTATTTCTAAATCCTTTACCTCTTGATAATTCAACCCAATGGAATACCTCTTCAATCTCTATATGTAGTTAATATTGTATAATAAAATGTGTTATGTAGAAATCGTGTGAATAATGGAATCAAATGCTTCATCAAGTGATCAATGAAGAGGTTCTTTAACACTAAAAACTACACAAAGTCATCTCAAATGCTTCATCAAGTGATCAATGAAAAGGTTCTTTAACACTAAAAACTACACAAAGTCATCTCAAATTCCAATATTAGCAAGGACATCAATGTTTCAATCTTGAGGTGGTTAGAGGTTTCCTAGTTTGCTTGAGTTTTCATTTTTAGCTTCCATGTTGTCAATGTTTGGAATATTTGATTTTTGGATTTCAATCTCAACATTTCTAAGGTTGAAAATCAACATTTTTCTATTCTTATTACAAATTGAATTTTTATAGTTAGGAAAAACATTACAATAAATAATCAATTAATAAACAAAAATATTAATAAATAAAATAATAATAACAAAAAAAACCAACATTGCCCACATTGAAAAAGTTGAATGTGGAAAAACTAATAGATTCTTATCAGCGCGTAATAGATTATTATTCGTATCGGCGCGTAATAAATTCGGAATTTAAAGATGAATTTCTATAAATTGACGAAGAAACTCAAACCATTCCCATCCTGTCCGAGAGGAGTAGAAGATGGAGATCTGTAACGTTCCTTCTCTTTTATGCTGTCTTACGAGAATACTTTTCCTCTTTTCCTTTGTCATTCTCTTTGTTAGTCCTCTCATAGTTTCCACCGTTCAAATATCAGACCGCCGGCGTCCTCATCTCAGCAATGCTTCTGATCAAGAGGCTCTGCTAGGATTTCTGTCTGAAATCACCTATGATCCATCTCAAAATTTAACCGCTTCGTGGAAACCCAATGTTTCGTTCTGCGAGTGGACAGGTGTCACATGCAGTCGGCACAGACAGAGAGTGGTTTCACTCAACGTTTCAGGCATAGGATTAGAAGGTACAATCTCTCCTCTTCTCGGCAATCTCTCCTTTCTTAGAATACTTAACCTTAGCGATAACAGTTTTCATGGTCACATTCCCTATCAACTGGGAAATTTGTTTCGCTTAAAAAGACTTTCCCTGTTTCTGAATCATCTCCAAGGTTCTATTCCGCCCACTCTTGGTCGCTGCCGTAGTTTATCGGTCATCGATTTGCCCTATAACAATCTGTCAGGAAGTATTCCTTCAGAACTATGTGTTCTCCCCAAGTTAGAAATCATTTACTTAAAAGTTAACAATTTGACGGGAGCAATACCCGCCTGCTTGGGAAACATAACCTCTTTGGACAAAATAGAGTTGTCTAACAACAGCTTTCACGGGAGTATTCCTTCCGAATTGGGTATGCTAAGCCAGGTAAGCTCTATAGCTCTGCAAGGTAATCATCTGACAGGACAAATTCCATCTTCCTTTTCTAACCTCACAAATCTTCGAGTATTGGGTATCACTGTTAACCAGTTGACTGGTCACATTCCCGTGGACTTGTGTCGCAAGAACATGCGGTTGACTAAACTCGCTCTGGGACATAATCAGTTGAGTGGCAGCATTCCTGCTTTCCTCTTCAATTGTACGAACCTTCAGTCTCTCTCCTTAGCGTTTAACCAACTCGGCGGAGTAGTGCCCATAGAGTTGGGTAAGTTGACGCAGCTCCAATATCTCTTCTTAGATGAGAATCAACTGGTTAGCGGCAGCACAACAAACTTGCCCATTCTTACTGTGCTTACTAACTGTTCCACCCTACAATTTTTAGATTTAGGCGTTAATCATCTCACGGGACGTTTGCCCTTTTCTATAGGCTGCCTCTCTAGAGAAATAGACTTCATAAGATTGAGCTACAATGGATTATCAGGGGAAATACCTCCAGAGATTGGAAATCTAACTAGTCTAACATCTCTTGTTTTAGTAGGTAATTTTTTTACAGGGGCAATCCCATCTACACTTAAAATGCTTCCAAATTTGCAAAGGTTATATATGGGAAGCAACAATTTACAAGGAAACATCCCAATAGAAATTGGGCAACTCAAAGACTTAGGGCTTTTGGCTATCGAAGACAATAATCTATCGGGAAGCATCCCTGATTCTATTGCTAGTCTCCAACAATTAAGATATCTATATCTTGCTATGAACCAGTTATCAGGAAAAATACCCGTAGGTCTAGGAAAATGTGTGAACTTACTACTACTAGACCTTTCATACAACATGCTTAGTGGTGAGATACCTCGAGAGATTGTAGGTCTTGCAAATTTAGCTTTCTATTTGAACCTTTCAAACAATTTATTAGAGGGCTCCCTACATTTGAAGCTAAGCAAGATGACAATGGTTCCAGCCATAGATATTTCTGCAAATCGGTTAACTGGTTATATTCCAAGTGGGCTTGGAAGTTGCAAAGAACTAGAATACCTTAATCTTTCTTGCAACTCACTTGAAGGTCCAATTCCAATGTCACTTGGTGAACTTCAAAGTCTTCAGTGCATGGATTTCTCCTCCAACAATTTGTCAGGTGGAATACCCACATCATTGGCAAATCTCAAAATGCTCAAACAATTGAATTTCTCTTTCAACAACTTGTCAGGACAAGTCCCAAAAGGTGGAGTTTTCAAAAATCTTGGTGCCACATCGTTTATGGGAAATCTTGGTCTATGTGGACCTTGGGTAAGTCTATCGCCATGCTCTACTCACAAACATAAAAGTGTTTCGCATTTGAAAAGAGTTATCATACCTGTTGTTGTAGCTACATTCATTGTAGTATCATGTTTATTTATGGGACTCTTGTGGAGACAAAATCGCAAGAAGAATATTCCTATAGAGGTTGGGGCATCATTGAATGTGGGGCATCGAAGAATTTCCTATGC
>JZKD02S1622785.1:1243542-1254397 GCA_000966675.3 Picea glauca
TTGGCATGTTGTATGGTTGATGATGTTATTGGTATTGGTACATTGATAGAGGCACTTGTTGGTGATCTTGATATATGCTTGGTACACATTTGGCTCATATTCTTGGCAAATGGTTGAGGCACTTCATTGATGATATCTTATGGTATATGGTATGGTGTTGATGTACATGGTTGGCACATGTTATGGTACAAGTGTTTATGATATAGGTGTTGGCGCATGGTTGATGCACTTGTTGATGGTATAGGTATAGGTTGATGCATGGTACAAATTGGTACTTGATTGAGACAAATATCGTGTGATGGTATATGGCGATATTGGTGCATGCTTGGTAGATGCATGTGTTGGTGATGTTGAGCATATGGTTTGATATATGATCTTGGTGGTCTTGGCATGAGGTTCATGCGGATGAAAGTGGATCTGGTTTCGTGGATGAGTCAGTGACATGTTGGATAGGTTGATGTGATAGTGATAGTGACAATGACAATGATAGTGGCAGTGGAAGTGATAGTGATAGGGTTTGTGGAAGAGTCTGTGATAGTTTGACGCAGGTGAGAGAAATACGCAACCACACCCTCGTCGCGCTCTCCTACACAAAGGATCGATCTCATTCACTCATGAGCCGAAGCGGCTCTTTCAATTCCTCCATGGAATCTCTACTAAAAAACTTGATCCACGGGTCCTTCATTCACCCACACGACCTTCTGCACATGACCACACTCTTCCCTGACTTAATCTCAGGTTTTGGGGTTTCGAGCTTTCTGATGTCGAGAGTTCCTGCACTCTCTAATCCCCGATCTCTGATGCGCTCTCTTCTGGTCTTAGCCCTTCCTGGCTAGGCTCTGGTCCATGTGACCGCTAATTCATAAGACCGTAGCCTTATATTCCTTCTGTCAGGGTTTTGGACTTCAAATTCCCAACGCGCCCCAATTCCCGTTAGCCCTCCAGGCTAAGCTCTTGGTCCACATGACCTCCCCTTATATGACCACAACCATCACCTCCTCATCGAGGTTTCGAGCTTTCAAATGCTGAAAAACATTTGTCCTCAAGATTCGCGATCCCTCGAATCCTGACGCGCCCTTTACGCGATAGCTCTCCTGGCTAGGCTCCTGGCCCATATGACAGTTATCCCTGTGACTGTAGTCTTATCCCCCGTCGGGGTTTCGGGGTTTTGGATGCTGAAAAACATTGTCCCACAGGATTCCCGATATCCCGACTCCTGATGCCTCGGTCTCCTCCACGTGTCTCCACTAACGAACGACTCAGATCAGTTCCGATGTTTCGAGACTTGAAGTGTCTCGATTTTCTCCACTTCAAGAATCCCGATTTCTCGATGACAGCTATCCTAATGGCTATGCCTCTCGTCGGGATTTCTCCTCTTCTGTTCACGAAGGCTTAACCCCCTCGTAATTCTCTGCAGATCCGACAGATGTCGGATCTCCGAATCAAGATCCAACGGTCCAGATCTGTTCTTCCTGTGTGCTTACTCCAGAGGCTAAAATCTGCATGCCTTCACCCGATCCAACGGTTGACGGGTTCTTCACTCTAGATATGACGGCTCAGATCACCTCTTCTCCTATGTGTTCTCTAGATGTGAAGACCTTCCAATGGTCCAGATCTTCCCGACCGATCCGACGACTATCGTTTCTCCTCCTGAGCTTTGCGCACTTTCTTGTTGCACTTGGAAGAATTCCAAGTCTTCCAAAGGCCTCAATCTTTGTGCTCTTTCTCCTCTGCGAGCTCCACGACCTTGAGCTTCGCTGCGCGTAATAAAATCGTTGGCTCCTCCTGAGCTTTTCTTTTGAATCCTCAAAGGATTCTTTGACTACTGCACTCTACAGAGTCTTCACGCACCCACAGTGTTGTCTCTCCTGAGCTTACGCACACGCTCAGACCCCTACAGGATTTTGTCTTCCTTCCTCCTCTACGAACTCCTTTGCTTGAGTTCTCAACTACGCGTGTAAAAACATTTTCCCTCCTGAGCTTTGGGAACTTTGAACTCTCCAAAGAGTTCTTCAGCCTTTGCACTCCTTGCAGCCCGACTCTGTGCGTGAAAGCACTCACCCTCCTGAGCTTTTCCTACTGCTCCAGCAACTTATTGTTGAGCCTTTCAGGGTATTCAACAACCTTGTGAAGATCCCTCTGTGGATTCTTCCCTCAAACCACAAAAATCAAAGAGTTCTCTTCTCCTGTGTCGTCTTCACACTTACTCGATGCCCACCTGGCAGAGTATCTTCTCAGAACTTCCAGCAGTTATGTCCTCTTCCGTGCACCCTTTGCACCTGCTCAATGCCCACCTGGCAGAGCTCTCAGAATCCTTTATGATCCTGGTTCTCTTTGAACTCACATCAGATTTCTATCATTGTGCACTCCTTGCACTGGATGGATGCCCACTTGGTAGAGCTTTACAGAATCCTTAGTGATTCTGGTTCTCCTTTCTGAACTCACAAAAGAGTTCTTCTTCAGCACCCTATGCCTGTACTCAATGCCCACCTGGAAGAGATCTACAGAAATCCTCAGAGCTTATGTCTACAACTGTGTCTTCTCATACACAGCCTTGCCCCCTGAGGTGTTCAGCAACCTCAAAGGTCTTCCTCCTGAGTTGTTGATTCCATTTCCTGTGCCGCAACACGTCTTTGTCTGAACCCACAGTGTTCAGAAGTGCATCCTCTGTGCACAACTATCATAACCCACAACGTTCTGTCACACCCTCCTGGTGTGAAGCCTCAAAGACCTTCAACCCTGGAAATCAAGAACTCCTGCAAATGCCTAATCATACATCTATAACATACATTCATATCATAAAATAGAACACTCACAGACATCCATTCAACACGGAGTCATGCAGGAAAAACTGCTCTTTGTATTAAATATGGAAAATGCCTGTATTTACAAGGTGTCCCTGAGCACGGCCTATAACAAGGTCTCGACTCTTCTCTTCTGCTCTTTATTCACAGATTCTCACACAACTTCCACTACTACAAAATGAGATATCAAAATATCTTTTACCTGAGGGGGCTCTTCGAGTGCTTCCCTCCAACCTACCTACCCTATTTAATTGCATTGAATGGGCTGTCTAGTCCAGCATCTGGATCTAGATCTCAGCCATACAACATTAATGGCCGATCTTATCTACAACCTACACAAAGGCACGACTCTATGGCTCACCAGCCTAGACATTTAATTACATTCAATTCAGATTGAAATGAGGATTGCGCCTCTCTCTTCAGCTTTGAATGCATGTGCTTCACGTGGCTGGCTGGCTAGCTGGCTGATGTGGAGAGATGCTCCTGCATCAAACTCACCAGCTGAAAAATTCATGAGCTCCTGCTCATGAGCTTCCCATCTCAGCTGTGGAAATCCCCCCTGGATCCCAAATCATTCTTTGGAGCTGTTCATCCACTCCATTCTGTTGTTGTTGCTGATGCTGCTTCTGCGCTGCTGCTGCTGCTACTTCTCTTCTGCTCAGCTTCTCCTTGCTAGCAGTTTCTGTTGACCTCAACATTAGCTCTCGGATCTCCTCGATCATTGCATCTAGCTGCTCCAGTGGCTGGTCCTGTTTTTGCAGTCTTTTCAGCTGCAAAATTTTTCTGCAGTTGGGTAGATCATCATGATCTCTCATGCCTTCTTCATCACTTTCCAACTTCACCTGTTGGATGTGCTCACCGTGCACTTTCACCCTCTCTTCCAGGGATTCTATCTGTTCCCACAGATCAACAAAACAAATGCTGTCTACCTCTTCTTCTTCTGCTGCAAACTCCCCTGTTGCAGTCTTTTCAGTCCCCTGACTGAAAATACTGAGCCATTCCTCAGAATGCTCATCATCCTATTCGTCTGATTCTTCTGTTGTCAGCTTCAATGCTACAGATTCCTCAGCTTCTTGGCTGAATTCATTAAGCCATTCCTCAGAGTGCTCACTCTCTTTTCCTTATTGGGCAGCTTCCAAAGCCTGCTCCAATTCTTCTTCTTTTCTGACAGTCACAACTAACTGTTCTGCTGCTGCACCATCTGCAACACAGACTTCTGCCTCCTCCTGGGCAAATGGTAGGAATATATGAATTCCCCCAATCATCAGAATATCTCTCATATCTTCCCCTGTCAGTTGCACATGCTGATCGAAACTCATTTTCGAGCTCACCTGCTCTGTCATCTCCTTAGGCTGATTCCAACTCACCTCTGAGTTTATGAGACCCACTGATAGTCTCATCTGCTCATCCCTACCCACCTGGCAATATGGGATGCGTTCACTACCCTTTTGGCAGACTATGAGATCAACCGATCCCATCTTCATCAGCAACCCTTGCTGAATTGAACTCTTCTCTGAATCCGTGAGACTTTCAGACAGTCTCGAATTTTCATCTCTGCCCACGTGGCAGTCTGAGATGCTTCCGCTGCCCTCCTGGCAGTCTGTGAGATCCCGCAGTGACCTCAATACATTGCCCTCCTGGCAATGTGAAATTCCTCGACTGTCCTCATGACAGTCTCTGAGATCCCGTAGTGATCTAAATTCGTTGCCCACCTAGCAAACTGGAATTTCTTCTCTGCCCTCCTGGAAGTTCTTGAGATCCTGAGTTGTTCCCAATTCATTTTCAAAATCATCAAGACCTCTCCCAGTCTTTGGTTCACAGACATAAATCATCTTTTCCTCTGTGGCCTTGAGGTTTTCAGCATACCTCAACCATCTTTTTAACAACCTTCGCTGTCTTATGACCATCGGCTGCTTGACTGGCCATTTCACTTTTTCCTTCTTCATGGGCAATTCACGCATCCGTCTCGACCTCCTATCCTGCCGCATCTATAGTTCGATCTTCTCTATGTATGCCTTTAATTCATAGAGCTCTTTATCCATTTATTTATCCATTTCTGCAAGCTTTTCTGCCTTGCTTTTCTTCCCAACATGCCTATGGCCTTCAATAACCATGGTGATATCTCTGTCTGCTTTCCTAGAAAACCTGCTGCTGTCACTCTGCACTAAGAGTTCTACCAGCTTCATCCTACAGTCTCCCTGACTGTCTTTTTGATTGCTGCCTTCCTGTAAACAATCGCCATAGAGTCTCCAACGCTCTGTCTTCCTCCCTCTGCTTGAAATATACAAAACAAAGTTCTAGCTCTGATACCACTTGATGTGTATCAGAGTGCTCTTTACCTCTTGCCTCTCTTGCCTGAAATATATAGACAAGAATCAAGCTCTGATACCACTTGACGCAGGCAAGAGAAATAGGCAACCACACCCTCATCGCGCTCTCTTGCACACAGGATCGATCTCATTCACTCATGAGCCAAAGCGACTCTTTCGATTCCTGCATGGAATCTCTGCTAAAAAACCTGATCCATAGGTCCTTCATTCACCCACACAGCCTTCTGCACATGACCAGGCTCTTCCCCAACTTAATCTTAGGTTTCGGGGTTTCGAGCTTTCTGATGTCGAGAGTTCCTACACTCTCGAATCCCTGATCTCCGATGAGCTCTCTTCCGGCCTTATCCCTTCCTGGCTAGGCTCTATTCCATGTGACCGCTAATTCATAAGAACACAGCCTTATATTCCTTCTGTCGGGGTTTTGGACTTCAAATTATCGACGCGCCCCAATTCCCGTTATCCCTCTAGGATAATCTCTTGGTCCACGTGACCTCCCCTTATATGACCACAGCCATCACCTCCTCATTGGGGTTTCAATCTTTCAAATGCTGAAAAACATTTCTCCTTAGGATTCGCAATCCCTCGAATCCTGACGCGCCCTTTACACACTAGCTCTCCTGGCTAGGCTCCTGGCCCATATGACCATTATCCCCGTGACCGTAGTCTTATCCCCCATCGAGGTTTTGGGGTTCTGGATGCTGAAAAACATTGGCCCACGGGATTCCCGATATCCTGACTCCCGATGCCTCGGTCTCCTCCACGTGTCTCCACTAACGAACGACTCAGATTAGTTCCGGTGTTTCGAGACTTGAAGTGTCTCGATTTTCTCCACTTCGAGAATCCTGATTTCCTGATGACTGTTATCCCAATGGCTACACCTCTCGTCGAGATTTCTCCTCTGTTGTTCACGAAGGCTTAACCCCCTCACAATTCTCTGCAGATTCGACGGCTGTCGGGTCTCCGAATCAAGATCCAACGGTCCAGATCCTTTCTTCCTGTGCGCTTACTCCAGAGGCTAAAATCTGCATGCCTTCACCTGATCCAACGGATGATGGGTTCTTCACTCTAGATTTGATGGCTCAGATCACCTCTTCTCCTACGCGTTCTCTGGACGTGAAGACCTTCCAACGGTCTAGATCTTCCTGGCCAATCTGACGACTGTCGTTGCTCCTCCTGAGATTCTGTGCACTTTCTTCCTACACTTGGAAGAATTCCAAGTCTCCCAAAGGCCTCAATCTTTGTTCTCTTTCTCCTCTGCGAGCTCCACGACCTTGAGCTTCGCTACGCATAATAAAACCGTTGACTCCTCCTGAGATTTTCTTCTGAATCCTCAAAGGATTCTTTGACTACTGCACTCTGCAGAGTCTTCACATACCCACAGTGTTGTCTCTCCTGAGCTTCCGCACACTCTCAGACCCCTACGGGATTTTGTCTTCCTTCCTCCTCTACGAACTCCTTTGCTTGAGTTCTCAACTGCGCATGTAAAAACGTTGTCCCTCCTGAGCTTTGGGAACTTTGAACTCTCCAAAGAGTTCTTCAGCCTCTGCACTCCTTGCAGCCCAACTCTGTGTGTGAAAGCACTCACCCTCCTGAGCTTTTCCTCCTGCTCCAACAACTTATTGCTGAGCCTTTCAGGGTATTCAGTAACCTTGTGAAGATCCCTCTGTGGATTCTTCCCTCAAACCATAGAACTCAAAGAGTTCTCTTCTCCTGTGCCGTCTTCACACTTACTCGATGCCCACCTGGCAGAGTATCTTCTCAGGACTTCCAGCAGTTCTATACTCTTCTGTGCACCCTTTACACCTGCTCAATGACCACCTGGCAGAGCTCTCAGAATCCTCTATGATCCTGGTTCTCTTTGAACTCACAGCAGAGTTCTATCATTGTGCACTCCTTTCACTGGCTCAATGCCCACCTGGCAGAGCTTCACAGAATCCTTAGTGATTCTAGTTCTCCTTTCTGAACTCACAACAGAGTTATTCTTCAGCACCCTATGCCTGTACTCAATGCCCACCTGGCAGAGCTCTACAGAACTCCTCAGAGCTTCTGTCTGCAACTGTGTCTTCTCATACATAGCCTTGCCCCCTGAGGTGTTCAGCAACCTCAAAGTTCTTCCTCCTAAGTTGTTGATTCCAGTTCCTGTGCCGCAACACGTCTTTGTCTGAACCCGCAGTGTTCAGAAGTGCATCCTATGTGCACAGCTATCAGAACCCACAACGTTCTGTCACACCCTCCTGGTGTAAAGCCTCAAAGACCTTCAACCCTAGAAATCAAGAACTTCTGCAAATGCCTAATCATACATCTACAACATGCATTCATATCATAAAATAGAACACTCACAGACATCCATTCAACGTGGAGTCATGCAGGAAAAACTGCTCTTTGTATTAAATATGGAAAATGCCTGTATTTACAAGGTGTCCCTGAGCACGGCCTGTAACAAGGTCTCGGCTCTTCTCTTTTGCTCTCTATTCGCAGATTATCACACAACTTCCACTACTACAAAATGAGCTATCAAAATCTCTTTTACCTGAGGGGCTCTTCGAGCGCTTCCCTCCAACCTACCTACCCTATTTAATTTCATTGAATGGGTTGTCTAGTCCAACATCTGGATCTAGATCTCAGCCATACAACATTAATGGCCGATCTTATCTACAGCCTGCAGAAAGGCACGACTCTATGGCTCACTAGCCTAGACATTTAATTACATTCAATTCAAATTTAAATGAGGACTGCGCCTCTCTCTTGAGCTTTGAATGCATGCACTCAACGTGGTTGGCTGGTTGGCTGGTTGACGTGGAGAGATGCTCCTGCATCATAGTTCATATACACTTATATTTCAGGGTGATAGGACGAGGTAAGGAAATGGGGTTGTAGCCTCCTTCTGGTTGGATCCGAAGAATGATGGAGTTGGAGCTTCCTTTAGGTTGGAGCCTGAGAAATAGGTAGGTCATAATAATCTCACAGGAAACATTCCCTCGAAACTAATATTCCTTCTCCCAAAGTTACATTTGTTAGCCTTATTCTACAACAATCTAACGGGTAGAATCTTCGCCTGCTTGGGAAACATATCAACAACCTTCACGAAAGTCATAACCATAGCTCTAAGTGGTAACCATATGATAGGACAAATTCCATCTTCCTTTTCTAACTTCACAAATATTCGAGTATTGTCTATCACTGATAACCAGTTGACTGGTCACATTCCCGTGGAGTTGTGTCGCAAGAACATGCGGTTGAATGGAATCTATCTAGGTGGTAATTAGTTGAGTGTCATCATTCATGCTTCCCTCTTCCATTGTATGAACCTTCATGTGATCTCCTTATCATTTAACCAACTCAGCAGAATAGTGCCTATGGAGTTGGGTAAGTTAACGTAGCTCCAATTCCTCATCTTAGGTGATAATCAACTGGTTAGTAGCAACACCACAAACTTGCCCATTCTTACTATTCTTACTAACTTTTCCACCCTACAAGAATTAGATTTAGGCCTTAATCATATGACGAGACATTTTCCCTTTTCTATAGGTTGTCTCTATGGAGAAATAGACTACCTACGCTTGGGCCAAAATGGATTAGCTAGGGAAATACCTCCATAGATTGGAAACCTAACTAGTTTAACACTTCTTGGTTTAGAAGGTAATTTTTTTATAGGGGAAATCCCATCTACAATTAAAATGCTTCAAAAGTTGGAAAGGTTATCTATGGGAGTCAACAATTTACAACGAAACATCCCGATAGAAATTGTCCAACTCAAAATCTTAGGGCTTCTAGCTATCGATGGAAATAATCTCTCAGGAAGCATCCCTAATTCTATTTATAGCCTCCAACAACTAAGATATTTATATCTTGAAGTGAACCTGTAGGTCTAGGGAAATGTGTGAACTTACTATAGCTAGACGTATCATACAACCAGATCAGTGGTGAGATACCCCCAGAGGTTGCAGGTCTTGCAAATTTAACTATCTATTTCAACCTTTCAAACAATTTATTAGAGGACCCCCTACCTTTGGATCTAAGCAAGATGACTATGCTTCAAGCTATATATATTTATACAAACCGGTTAACTGGTTATATTCCAAGTTAGCTTGGAAGTTGCAAAGAACTAGAATACCTAAATCTTTCTTGCAATGCACTTGAAGGTCGGATCCCATATTCACTCGAAAAAATTCAAATTATTCAGGACATGGATTTCTCCTCCAACAATTTGTCAGGTGCAATACCCACGTCATTGGAAAATCTCAAAATGCTCAAGAAATTGAATTTCTCATTCAACAACTTGTCAGGAGAAGTCCCGAAAGGTGGAGTTTTCAAAAATCTTAGTGCCACAGAATTTATAGGAAATTCTGGTCTCTATGGACCTTGGGTAAATTTGTCATTGTGCTCTGCTCGCAAAAATAAAAGTGTTTCTCATATAAAAAAAGTTTTCATATCTATTGTTGCAGTTGCAGTCACTATTGTATTGTGTTTATTTCTAAGAATATTTTGTCGACTAAATCACAAGAAGAATATTCCTATAGAGGTTGGGGAATCCTTAAATGTGGGGCACCGAAGAATTTCCTATGCAGAGCTCATCACTGCAACAAACAAATTTAGCGATGCCAACTTGTTAGGAGTGGGTAGTTTTGGGAAAGTCTACAAAGGAGTTTTGAATGATGGCACAGTCGTTGTTGTCAAGCTTCTTTATTTGGAAAATGAAGGGGCTCACAAAATGTTTAAAAGGAGTGCAAAGTTTTGGGTAGATTTAGGCACCGAAATTTGATTAGAGTCATAACCTCTTATTCAAATCTCCAAATGAAATCTTTGATATTTCCATTTATGCCAAATATAAGCTTAGATAAGTGGCTATATCTTGATGGTGAAGTATAAAGTGGTTTGACATTGATTCAAAGGCTGAATATAGCAATGGACATTTCCCAGGGCATGGCGTATCTCCATCACCATTGTTTCATGCAAGTGATCCATTGTGATTTGAAACCAAACAATGTGCATCTTGGTGAAGATATGAAAACATATTTAATAGACTTTGTGATTGCGGCCATATGTTTTGAAAATGGTGAGGATTCAACTTTTACTTCTACACTTTCACTTAAGGGATCTGCAGACTACATTCCTCTAGGTATTATTTTAACTAGATGGCATGTTAGACAATGTAATGAGTTTAATATTTTTATTAAACATTTTGAATTAGAAACCTTATGATGAGGATGTTTCAATGTAGAATATGGATTGGGTGGACATGTCACAACAAAAGGTGATGTTTATAGCTATGGAATAGTGTTATTGGAGATGTTAACAGGAAAGAATCCTACCCACAACATGTTTGTGGAAGGAATGAACTTGCAGAAATGGGTGGGTATTAGTTTTCCAAATCAACTAGGGAAGTGGTGGACAAGAGTCTATTGAGAATGACTAGTACAAGCACTCAAGCAGATAAGGATATCAACTATCTTAGTGAATCCATAAGTATGGGTTTTCTTTGCACAAAATATTCTCTTGAAGGATGACCTACTATGATGGATATTGTGGGCAGACTCCAATCCATCAGAGACACTTTTTTGGGCGTTTTTGGGATTCCAAAATCCCAATCAAATTTCACATGTTTTTTGGGTGATGAAAGTACATCTCACAATATTACTATCGAAGTCCAAAGTTCTTCTACATTCTAGAGTGTTGTAAGAGAGTATCGATTGTGTCACTAGACCATATAGTAATTTGAGT
>JZKD02S1622785.1:1310124-1345989 GCA_000966675.3 Picea glauca
AAAATGAATTAAACATTTATATTTTGGGTCTAGCATGCCAACATTAGCCTTAATATAGAGCCTTGGTGTTAGGTTTGGGTAGTCATTTCAAAATCCCTAAGACCATTTAAATTGGCAACTTAAAAGTTGAATAACTAGTTTTAAAGTCCTTCATAACATTTGTGATTTCTCGGGAAGACCTTCATAAGGGTGTACAATCGAAGGGTAAATCATTGTGAATTGGATATCACTAGAACTACCCCTTATCCACACAAGGGACTTAGGAAACACCTAGTTAACCCAATTCTAGTGTTTTACTATAATTTGGGTCAACATCAATTGGCACACTAGGGCTTGGTAACTTCATTCCCAAAGCCACAAATTTATGAAAGGAAACCTTAGTGGCCCTTTATTTTACTTATAAACACAAGTGAACTCACTTGTGGGATTATGGAAAGGTACCCTTGAAAAATTCCATTAATGACCCCCATTGGGTTCCAACACCTTTGGTGGTAATTTTTTGTGGGAAATTGAAACTATATGGTAATGTTCAATAGTTGAAACTTCACTGATATCCTCCCCCACTAAAGGTGAGTCCTTTTCGTGGGGAGTTGTTGAAACCCAAATTGGAGTCCCATCCACAGATTATGGAACTGATTCTTTCCCATGTGTAGTTGTGAAATTCCCGAGTGAGGTCTCATTTCCTTTAATTGTATTTTATGATTTCTTTTGTTCTTTTGTTGGTGGCTTATATTTACTTTATGGGTTGTTCTTCCGAGAATCTTCCTCAACCGAGACCTCTTTTTCTTCATCTTAATATTCCAAAGCTTCAAATATAGTTTTGGAGGGATTATATGGGCAAGCCTGAGATCTATGGTCAGGCCGAGTCCCCCCCTGGGCTATTGTTTCTTATTCTTTCTCAAAACTTGTTTGAAACCTTGATCAACATTGTTCTATTGAGTTAGATTTAACTTAGAAGATGGCTGAGTTTCTTGGGCTTTAGAGCAACTTTTGGCAAAGTGCCTATATTCATGGTAAAGGTTACATTTGAAAGGTACCTATTCATAAGAAAGGTCCCAAAGATGACCTCAACCCTCCATGTTGAGCTGAATCACCCATGGCAGTCTCTTTTCAAAATCCATGTCCACACATATTTTGGCACAGGTGAAAATAATGCCCTTAGGCTCAAAATGAGCTATATAATGACCCAATTAATTTCCAATGGCTTTGAAATGTCTTTGCCCCAGAAAATAAAGAGGAGGCACAAAAGTATAATCCATACAAGAACTATAGAGATCTCCATATTTGGGTTAAAGTCGAGAGTCCAGTGGGAAAGAAACATTCCTCTGGAACCCATGAAACAGGGGCAGAATTTGAAGATCAGGTCCCGATCTTCTTTGGTTTAGAAAATAAATACATTAAAAAATTTTCCACAATAAAACACAGTAGTAGGGTCTTGCCCAATCAAATCCTTGGAAATCCATTCTAGTAAAATCCTAGGATTAGGCATGTTATCGCGCAGTTTGTAGTTTAGGTCATAAACTAAAGGATAAGGGTCAAACTGGCGTAACAGGGACCTGCCCCACCCAATGTCACCATGATGGGGAGGTCCTTTCTATTTAGGGTGGCTAAGCCCAAGGGAGACATCCCTGGCAATCTAGGTTTTGAAAGGAAAAGGCTCAAAGTAGTTTCCCCTTCACAGATTACCGCCCAGAAGATAGTCAAATAAAGAATAACCACAGGAAAGGCACCTGCTTGCGAGACAAGACAACAATGAAACTAGTACATGCGATAATGGCTAATACTTCATAAATCAATGACTATCCAAAATTCAATGCACATGAGCAAATACAGCAGTAAATATTGACGAAGTCAATGTTTGCAATAATGACAATGGCAATATAATGTTACTTGTCAATAAACACTAGAACAATATAGCATCCAATGAAAATAATCAATCCTTGAATAAAATCAATGCATTAAATATCATTAGTTTCTCATGTACAATAGATTGCTACATCAATATCCTAGGGATGATGTCAGCTTCTTTTAGGGTTAGTATGATTTTGTTTAATAAGCAATATAATAGACAAAGGAGGTCAACGTTTTGCTAAAAAGCCTATGCAAGATCACTAATTCATCAATGTCTATAATAATGACCAAGCCAATAGTATGTTAACTCAACAATAGCTCAATAAATGCTTGACATCATCATTAATTGATGAGTTATAAGGGTTGTTGCGTCAAGCATGACATCATCCCTAGTTAGTGGCATTAGGGTTAGTTAGGGTTTTGAAATGAAAGTTTTTAAAGATGATTTTGGACACTACAGGCTCAACGTTGGAGAGAATACCAGTGCCTTAGGGTAAATGGAGTCAAAGTGAAGGCAAAGAATCTCAGGAGGACTTAAATTTAGAGACTCGAAGGTAGAGTTCCAAGGTGTTGCAATGGCAGGGCCCTGGAATCAAAACCCTAAGGGAAGGAGGCTCACTCCGGTGTTGCTTAAGCAAGGCCTTGTGCTCCTTCTTCTTTCTCTAAATGCACTTGGCAAAATGGCTAGCATTAAAATACAGGTTCAAGGGAGAAAGTGTTGTGGGAGCAAGGATTTCAAACCCTAGAAGGTTAAAACCCTAGGTGTAGACTTAAATAGGCCTAGGACGTCTCCTCTATTCAACCTATAGCTTTAATGCTAACTCAGAAAAAGGAAGACAAGTGTAGAAACGACTAGGCTTTATCTTCCTTTATCAATGGCTAACATTTATTTCTCAAGCATGGGGACATATAGCAATGACCTACTAGTGTGCTTGCTACCTAGGGTTTCAAGATTCATCAATATAATAGAAATATAATAACAAATGCAAGAAATTAATCCTACAACCATTCACTTAAGAAGTTTTGCATGAGAAATTCACTTACATATCATGAAGAATGCATAATCAAACCCTAGTTGTAAACCTTCCATGAGAGAAAAACCATAAATGCCAAGAGAAATCCTCCAAGAAGAGTTGCGCCTCACTTCCAACACCAAAAATACCAAGAAGACTACAGATGATCTCTCACAAGAGAGTGAGTTATGTTATGTTTAAAATGAGGAGAAACGTCCTCTATTTATACCAATCCATGACCTTTTAATTAAAATTTAGGTCATTAAAACAACCGACAAGGCTGACTACAAATTTTACACTGTTTTTACATTAATTGCTAGAAAAATGTCATAATATGAGCAAAAAGTGGGACGTCAAGCCCTTCTGAGGGAGACGTTGGCCCTTTTTGGAAAAATCTAGCATCCAGAAGTGAGACGTTGGCCCTTCTAGGGCATCCTCCAAACTTCCACACGTGCCAATGACCTCAGCACACTGCGACATGCTCTAGATAACGTCCTGCTCTCCTGGGTGACGTCTTGTCCATCAAGGGGCAAACGTTCCATCTGTAATGGGTGATCCCCCCTAGGCCGGGCTCTCCCAAAGTGTCCTGGGTGGAACGTCCTTCTTTCTCCATGTGCAAAGGCATCATCACAACGTTGTCCTGTCTCTACCATCCCAGCAACCATCTGATGGGCTCTTCAGCCCCATGGAAGTCCGAGCTAATCATATCCCCATGTGTACCGATCCTAACTGTCCGTCGAGTATGGTCCTGCACATCAAAAACTATTCCCTCCATGGGCTCATCAGTCCTCAGGATCATAGCAATGTCAATCATGTGTCATCATTATATTTATCAAATACATGCATAAAATCCCTAGCATATCATCTAATAGCTCAAAGACATTACACTGATCTACTATACAAAGTTGAAGAAAAAGACAGAACAACCTATTGGGACAGTATCCATAAGAAAAGGAAAGTTTCCACAGAATATCATTCAAGCCATGTACATGAAGTGATATGGTCTAAGGATGTCCAGTCATAATGAAGACCAGGGGTAGGTATTGTCCATGGGTGCCTTTGTAGGAGGTGAGTTGTACCTGTCATGGATGCACTTTTTCCAAGCCCCTTTATTGCCTCTATTTATTGCTTTTTCTTTCTTTTTTACTTCAAGGTCTGACTAGAGGAAACTGCCTTGGCGTGATGACCAAAGATGACAGTGTTACCCACTAGTATTTTCGTGGAAATGATAAGGCTAGCTCGTGATGAGACCCCCTTTCCCTTGGCCATGCAACTAAGGGTCATTGCCCTGGTGTGGTGACCAGATGATGGCAATGTCATACCACTAGATACCTATGAACATAATGGGTCGGCTCGTGATGAGACCTCCCATCCTCTTGGTTAGGTCTTGTTTTGTTATTTTTCTTCGGGTCCCTTTTGTTTCTTATCGAGAGGCTTTTTATTGCCTTCTCGGGGATCCCTGGGCGAAGCATCTCTAGGTTTATTTTCTATGGCTTTTATCTTTTACTAGCTACTTTTACTCCTTGGGATTTTAGCCCCTTCTTCCCACAGGATGAAGTGTAACCCCTCAAATAGGTCATCCTAATGTCTGGGCCAGGGGAATGGGATGGATGTATGGGAGATAAGATGTAATGTGATTGTATGGTGGGAGCGGACGATGGCTCTTCAAATTCCCCCTGGTGGCTAACCAAAACCCATGGATAAAAGCTTTCTAGGGCATCCCATTAATCCCCCCAAACAATGGTCAAGTGGGTTAGTGTAAGATCTAAACAGTTGTCAGAAATGTAAGGAACCTGATGCATATATAAGAAATTTATAATGATCAAACATGACACATACCATGATACCTGGACCAATTACCTCATGGAGCAAGAGTCTTCTCTGATGCAAGTCCAAGCCGATGGTGATGGATGTTGCTATTGCTGACAGGACAAATCTAGTGAAGAAGAAGAAGGATGGGCCCTCCAGGGCCATGCTTAGGTCAATCTTGCTCTCGGTACTCCATGTCTAGGACCTGTGGGCCCCGTTACATGATCTCCTAGTTATCCCTAGAAATCGGGGATAACATCTGGCTCCAACTCGGGGACATGTGCTCACTGTAGAGCGCATGAGAACCTCAGCTTCTCTGGCATAAACCTGCAGACCCTCTCACACTTGAAAAGAAACATTAGCGATAAAAGGTGGGGTGGTATTGCCACCCTGCAAAATATAACATGTATAAATATGAGATAAAACAATAAAGATGCATATGAGGAAACAAACAAGAAATGCATATGGTATAATACACGGAAATGCCTACCTATCCATACTTACCTGTTTAGTCATGTCCCACCACCTTGGTGGGGTTTCAGGAGGCATCTGTTGATGGGTAATGGGTGCCTTCTTCCTTACAAGGTGGACAAGTAGTACGAGTTATCTACTGATTCCATCCTGATCTTGAAAGGCCCGAGCCATGATTGTGTACTTCCCTTTACATTAGTTGGCTCCCCTTTCTGAGTATCCCACATCCACACCAACTCCCCCTCCTTGTATTTTTGGATCTTGTGTTTGGTTGTTCCTTGAACAACCCTAGTGTACTGTAATGAGGGGTGTGGGTGGGCTTCTGATGTAAAGACTTCCTGTTGGGACGAATGGATCTGCATGTTCTCTTCATCTTTTGGTCTTTTTAGTATCTTCACTGTCCCTACCTCTTTGTTCTGAAACTGATCTAGGAGTTGTTGATATTCCTCTTTCTTGGGCCACTCAATCTGGTCAAAGTCTTATTCGGTAGAAAATGGCATATCTTTTGGAGAATACTCTTGAAGAGTTTGTATCACATCTTTCTGCACTTCATTTACAGGAGGAACAACATCTTGTACATGGGTTCCAATTATTGGCACATTGAGCAATCATCCAGTTGTTCTATCTTTCAAAGGTAATCACAAAAATGTGAGATCCATCTCAAGGGACCCGCCTATCATTGCACCAAACTTCCTAGACAACAGCATTCCCCACACATCCGGGACATCAACAACTATAATGTCTATGTGAATGGTTTTCTCGGGGAATTCTTTTAATTGTACTTCAACATTTTCAACTACACCATGTGTGGGTATTGCTTTGGATTCAAATCCACACACATTTCTGTAAGGCCTGGTTACCTTCAGGCCCATCTGCTGCATGACTTTAAGAGACATCATGTTTTCACCAACACTTGTATCCAACATGCAATTGTTGAGGTATTTATTGTTCATCATGAGAGTCATGAAGAAAGGTGGATTTTCACTGTACTGGATCCTGAAATGGTCAGCTTGCAGCATAATCAGGGGGTTCATAGGCTCAGTCGTTCCTGAAAAGAAGGTATTGAAACGTTCTTTAATAGAAGGGATCTTAATTGCCTCTTTCAAGGGAACGTTCACATGCATCTTCGACAATGCTCCTTCAAAATAAAAATCAAGGGTAATCTTATCAGCTTTGGATGTCTTGGAAGGAAGAACCTCGGGAGATTTTGGCTGATAAGTTGCAGGTTGCTTTGGGTTGTTTCTCCGGTATACTTGAACTTCTTGATTTTTAATCTTTTCTCGTGATTCTTGGTCCAAGTTGTTAATTATTGCTAATCTTCCTACTCTGGCTGCTTCCTTCAGGGCTTGTTGATGTTCTATATTAGTGATGTTTATCTGAGGGAAACTTGAAAAGCAGTCAAGATTGTTGACTTGTTGTTGGTTGGCATTATAAGGACACTCATTTTCCCTATGTGCTTCACTGCATTCCAAACACCAGGGATTTTCATCAACAACATTTGTAGGGGATAGAGTATTTGGGACTTCATTTTCATTCTTTGGCTTGTAGGTTTGGTTCCCTTTCTGGAATGGCCCTTTGAATGCAGGTCTAGGTGCCTGGGTCTGGGACTTCTCAAGTCTAACGATACGGTTCATCATTTCTTCTTGATTCTTCTTGATGCTATCCACTAAAGCTTTTAGCTTACTGATACTGGTGCAGAGATCCGAAGCAGGCTCAACATTATGTACCACTTTCTTCTTGGTGTCTATTCTCCCCCTAGGGTTAGCAAAGGGCTCGATATTGGATGAAAGGAGATTCCCTTCTATCTTGGTTGAAAACTCTTAGGCTTCTTGAATGGATTGAGGGTCTTTGCCTCTAAGAAGATACCCTAGTTGGCCACTGAAAGATCTAGTGTAAATGTGAACAAGATAATCATCTTTTGGAAGGTGGCTTTGTGGAATTCTTTGAAGTAATGCTTCGAACCTGGTATGAAATTCCCGAATGGATTCATTTTCATGCCTGGAAAGGGTATTTAGTCGGGTGAGAAGCATGTTTGGGTCTTCTTTTATACTCCACCTTCTGAGGAAGATTGATTCAATTCTATACATGGTTTTGATGCTTCCATCAGGAAGGCCAAGATACCAATGTCTTGCAGCATCATAAAGGGTAGTAGAGAACAGCTTCATGACCAAGTCCTCAGCATCATCACTAATGGGGTGAAGCTGGAAAAATGCCCAGAAGTTACTCATATGCTCTTCGGCACTGGTAGCATCAGTGCCGGTAAACTTAGGCAACCACTTCTCATATATGGGTGGAATTTGCCTAGGGTAGCCAGGTATGGCTGACATGTCTAATGGCTTGAACAAGGTAGAAGACCATTGTCTCTGATTGTTGACTGGGTTTGTAGTATTGGTCTGAGAAGTAGAGATGTTTAAAGGAAGTCTCTTTCCAAAAAGTGACTTGACAATAGGCGAATTAACAGGAGGATTCCTACTGAAAGCTAGAGGAGCGTTATTGAACCTCCTTCTGGTTTGTGGAGTCGCTAGATAGTTTTCCTGAAACTATCAAAGAATAAGGGAATAAAGTCTTAGTGGAGTCATCAGGTAAGCTTGTAAGAGAAAGGTCTTTGAGGCAAGTCTTACCAAAGGATTTGTCGTTGAGGATTGACTTAGTGTCCCCAACAACGACACCAAAAATGTTATCGCGCAGTTTGTAGTTTAGGTCATAAACTAAAGGATAAGGGTCAAACTGGCGTAACAGGGACCTGTCCCACCCAATGTCACCATGATGGGGAGGTCCTTTCTATTTAAGGTGGCTAAGACAGAGGGAGACGTCCCTGGCAATCCGGGGTTTGAAAGGAAAAGGCTCAAAGTAGTTTCCCCTTCACAAATTACCACCCAG
Source organism: Picea glauca (assembly GCA_000966675.3). Taxonomy (NCBI): domain Eukaryota; kingdom Viridiplantae; phylum Streptophyta; class Pinopsida; order Pinales; family Pinaceae; genus Picea; species Picea glauca. Next base: position 1,318,149 of record JZKD02S1622785.1, read on the forward strand.
AAGATAGTCAAATAAAGAATAACCACAGGAAAGGCACCTGCTTGCGAGACAAGACAACAATGAAACTAGTACATGCGATAATGGTTAATACTTCATAAATCAATGACTATCCAAAATTCAATGTACATGAGCAAATACAGTAGTAAATATTGACGAAGTCAATGTTTGCAATAATGACAATGGAAATATAATGTTACTTGTCAATAAAGACTAGAACAATATAGCATCCAATGAAAATAATCAATCCTTGAATCAAATCAATGCATACAATATCATTAGTTGCTCATATGCAATAGATTGCTACGTCAATATCCTAGGGATGAAGTTAGCTTCTTTTAGGGTTAGTATGATTTTGTTTAATAAGCAATATAATAGACAAAGAAGGTCAACGTTTTGCTAAAAAGCCTATGCAAGATCACTAATTCATCAATGTCTATAATAATGACCAAGCCAACAGTATGTTCACTCAACAATAGCTCAATAAATGCTTGACGTCATCATTAATTGCTGAGTTAGAAGGGTTGTTGTGTCAAGCATGATGTCAGCCCTAGTTAGTGGCGTTAGGGTTAGTTAGGGTTTTGAAATGAAAGTTTTTAAAGATGATTTTGGACACTACAAGCTCAACGTTGGAGAGAATACCAGTGCCTTAGGGTAAATGGAGTCAAAGTGAAGGCAAAGACTCTCGGGAGGACTTAAATTTAGAGACTAGAAGGTAGGGTTCCAAGGTGCTACAATGGCAGGGCCCTGGAATCAAAACCCTAAGGGAAGGAGGCTCACTCCGGTGTTGCTTAAGCAAGGCCTCGTGCTCCTTCCTCTTTCTCTAAATGCACTTGGCAAAATGGCTAGCCTTAAAATACAGGTCTAAGGGAGAAAGTGTTGTGGGAGCAAGGCTTTCAAACCCTAGAAGGTTAAAACCCTAGGTGTAGACTTAACTAGGCCTAGGACGTCTCCTCCATTCAACCTATAGCTTTAATGATAACTCAGAAAAAGGGAGACAAGTGTAGAAATGGCTAGGCTTTATTTTCCTTTATCAATGGCTAAAATTTATTTCTCAAGCATGGGGACATATAGCAATGACCTACTAGTGTGCTTGCTACCTAGGGTTTCAAGATTCAGCAATATAATAGCAATATAATAACAAATGCAAGAAATTAATCCTACAACCATTCACTTAAGAAGTTTTGCATGAGAAACTCACTTACATATCATGAAGAATGCATATTCAAACCCTAGTTGTAAACCTTCCATGAGAGAAAAACCATAAATGCCAAGAGAAATCCTCCAAGAAGAGTTGCGCCTCACTTCCAACACCAAAAATACCAAGCAAAAGACTAAAGATGATCTCTCACAAGAGAGTGAGTTGTGTTATGTTTAAAATGAGGAGAAACGTCCTCAATTTATACCAATCCATGAACTTTTAATTAAAATTTAGGTCATTAAAACAACCGACAAGGGTCACTACAAATTTTACACTATTTTTATATTAATTACTAGAAAAATTTCATAATATGAGAAAAAAGTGGGATGTCAAGCCCTTCTGAGGGAGACGTTGGCCCTTTTTGGGCAAATCCAACATCCAGAAGTGAGACGTTGGCCCTTCTAGGGCATCCTCCAAGCTGCCACACGTGCCAATGAGCTCAACACATTGCCACATGCTCTAGATAATGTCTTGCTCTCCTGGGTGACGTCCTATCCATCAAGGGGAAAATGTTCCATCTGCAGTGGGTGATCCCCCCTAGGCTGGGCTCTGCCAAAGTGTCCTGGGTGGAATGTCCTTCTTTCTCCATGTGCAAAGGCATCATCACAACGTTGTCCTGTCTCTGCCATCCTAACAACCATCTGATGGGCTCTTCATCCCCATGGAGGTCCGAGCTAATCATATCCCCATGTGTACCGGTCCACTAGTACCTGTCTGTCGGGTATGGTCCTGCACATCAAAAACTACGCCCTCCATGGGCTCATCAGTCCTCGGGATCATAACAATGTCAATCACATTTCATCATTATATTTATCAAATACATGCATAAAATCCCTAGCATATCATCTAATAGCTCAAAGACATTACACTGATCTACTATACAAAGTTGAAGAAAAAGACAGAACAACCTATTGGGCGAGTATCCATAAGAAAATGAAATTTTCCACAGAAGATCATTCAAGCTATGTACATGAAGTGATATGGTCTAAGTATGTCCAGTCATAGTGAAGACCAGGGGTACGTATTGTCCGTGGGTGCCTTTGTAGGAGGTGAGTTGTACCCATCATGGATGCACTTTTTCCAAGCTCCTTTATTGCCTCTATTTATTTATTTTTCTTTCTTTTTTACTTCAAGGTTTGACCAGAGGAAACTGCCTTGGCGTGGTGACCAGAGCTGACAGTGTTACCTACTGGTATTTTCATGTAAATGATAAGGCTAGCTCGTGATGAGACCCCCTTTCCCTTGGCCATGCAACCAAAGGTCATTGCCCTGGCGTGGTGACCAGATGATGGCAATGTCATACCGCTAGATACCTATGAACATAATGGGCCGACTCGTGATGAGACCTCCCATCCTCTTTGTTAGGTATTGTTTTGTTATTTTTCTTCGGGTCCCTTTTGTTTCTTATCGAGAGGATTTTTATTGCCTTCTCGGGGATCCCTAGGTGAAGCATCTCTAGGTTTATTTCCTATGGATTTTATCTTTTACCAGCTGCTTTTATCCCATGGGATTTTAGCCCCTTCTTCCCATAGGACGAAGTGTAACCCCTCAAATAGGTCATCCTAATGTCCGGGCCAGGGGAATGGGATGGATGTATGGGAGATAAGATGTAAAGTGATAGTATGGTGGGAGATGACGATGGCTCTTCAAATTCCCCCTGGTGGCTAACCAAAACCCATGGATACAAGCTTGCTAGGGCATCCCATTAATCCCCCCAAACAATGGTCAAGTGGGTTAGTGTAAGATCCAAGCAGTTGTCATAAATGTAAGGAACCTGATGCATATATAAGAAAGTTATAATGATCAAACATGACACATACCATGATACCTAGACCAATTACCTCATGGAGCAAGAGTCTTCTCTGATGCAAGTCCAAGCCGATGGTGATGGATGTTGTTGCTGCTGACAGGACAAATCTAGTGAAGAAGAAGAAGGATGGGCCCTCCAGGGCCATGGTCAGGTCAATCTTGCTCTCGACACTCCATGTCTAGGACCTATGGGCCTCGAGACATGATCTTCTAGTTATCCCTAGAAATTGGGGATAACAAGGCCAAAGGCCTAAAAACTTACTGACTAAACTTCACTTTGTTAGAATGATAAAGTTCTTTTTTGCCACAGAGTGCCCCAAGTCCATAATGGGGATGGAATGAACCCTTTTGGAAAATTGGTTATGGCTAGGAGATAAGGAAGGCCCACCCATGAAGAAGAGGCCAATGAATAGCTTCAACTAGCTCCAAATTGCGCACATGGCCCACAAAAAATGATGGCACAATTCAAAGATTGTAGGTTCAACAAGTACAAATACTAACTGCAACCATCAGTAGATCCAAAGCAAGGATCACCGTCATCAGTTCTCCAAACAAATGCAACATGAACAAAACTATTATCAGGGACGAGGGTGGAGGCTAGAGAAAACCCTAGTCACAGAGAAATGCGCCCGAGTTCCAACTCATCTCAAGTGAACTTTCGGTATGATGACATTCAAGATAAAATGCATCACATTTTTTGACCACTAAAATATTCTTGATTTAAAATTTAAAATTATATTTTTACCATGAAACTTTTGCATTGTGTAAAAGTCCACATGGTGGAATATTGGTACCTAAGTTCCAAGAACCTAACCTCAAGGGGATCAACATAGATAAACCCATGACCTCCGCATCTTTGGGGGAGAGATCTAAGATCTCCCATTTGACTCATGATTGCTTCAACTAATCCTTGTGACTAATAATGTATCATACTTATTATAATGAAAAACACCTGAAACTCTCTCCAATCTCTCCAACATAAGTTGTTTTTTATCTTGTAAAGACAACCTTAAAATATATAACCCTTAACACAATCAATTTAATTATGAGGAAAAAACCCTCAATGCATTTACTTTACAAACTTTTCCTATATAATATTTATTTTTATTAAATTAATATTCTCTATAAATTTTGTCAAATTAAAAAATATTCTATTAATGCTTATTTAAACTAATTTATTTTTTTAAACATATATAAACTATTGATAACATGGATAAACCACAAAAAAACAAACTCTAAAGCGAAGAAATCAAACTCAAATATCCATACTTCCCTCGGATTCACTTTCCATATTACCATGACAACACCCCATCTCACCCCATTTAACATTTGAACACACCACTTTTTCAAAATTCAAATGACAAGAAGGAAAATGTTTCAATATTCAAAATCAAAATTTTGTAAAGGGAAAACGATTTTCAAAAGTGCCACTCTCGAGAGTCGACCGAGCTGAAGTGAATGAAGGCAGAGCAAGACAAAACCCTTTGGCTTCTCACAATGGCACTCAATCTTTCCTATTCAAATCGTTGCACCATGGCATATATCAGAACAGTACCGGGCGTATAGGGGTCTGATCTGAACCGCAAAGAGGCATTTTTCTCGGATTAGGGCAGCGCTTGACTTCTGTTGTATTGTAGCGTATTGTGACCTATGTTGGTCTTCACACGAGACAGAACGCAAGAAAAGGTAAATCTTTAGCACCTGTCAATATTTTGCCTACTGCCCAAGACTTGCACCTATAGTACAACTCTTGTTTTAAATTAGGTTTGCGAAGATAAGGAGATGTTCGGCATTTATAATGAAAAAATTCTTTTATAATTTGGTTGATGAAGATAGGGAGATGTTCAGTCAAAAATAAAAAATACTGAAATCTGTATCTCTTCTCTTAAATTTGTGTTAGCCCTTTTAGTAGAGTCACGCTACCAAATCTATAACCCTGTGCCTAATTTTGTCAAACCATGGCTCTCATATAAAATGGGCGTCACCGATTCTGGCATTATATATCCTCCATGGCTTATTAATTTATCCTCTTAGTCATCTCATTTATCATTGAAGTGACATATTTATACCTCTGCTTACATTTCTCCGCCCTCATCTTCATTTCGCTGACATCCTCCTACAGATATTTTTTGTGGTAATGCCACTGATTTTAGTCTTCCATATCCTCTTCTCAATAAATGGACCTTTCTTGTTTCAAATGCAATTGACTACAGTGTTCCACCTCCTTTTCTTCAATATGCATAGCAAGTCACTGTCAACAATCTTCCACTCCAGGCCAAAATCTAGAACACATATTTTTCATTCAAATTACCTTTTTTTTACGGCCATGTACATTGTGAGGCTGTACTACAGCTTGTTTTCTTTCTTTCTTTATGACATTTTTGGCATTATCTAGGAGCTTTGTTTGTACTCCCACATTGTACTCATACATGATGTGTGATCCCAAATTATAATAACAAATCAAAACTTTGACGATCTCGTTTTGCAGAAATTTTAAATTCATCCATACACACAATGCATCCAATTTTCTTAAACCGTTATCTCAACTATTGACGCAAGTTTCTTAAACCATTATCTCAACTATTAACGCATTTTATTGTGCATCTTACAATTCCATAATTTTGTGGGAAGAAGATGATGAAATATGTTTTGAGTCTCAAAACAAAATGTTGCAAAGATATAACTAATTTGTGCAAAGAAGATGATGAAATATGTTTTGAGCCTCAAAACAGAATGTTGCAAAGATATATCGTGGAAGGATGGAGATGTATGTTTTGAGCCCCGAAATAGAATGCTGCAAAGATATATCGGGAGGATGAAGACATGTGTTTTGAGCCACAAAACAGAACAGAGTGCTGCAAATGATAAGATTTACTGCCCACGAATTAGGGCTACTTAATTTTGTGCCATTTGAATGACTCAAAGTTAAATTATATCAAATTAAATGTTGGAATGTCACATTGAAACATCAACAACAAAAGATAACTGTAAAATTTTACTATATCTTATTTTCATGGTCATGATAGGGATGTATTCGTTGAATTACCAATTCAATTTGTCCAACGGATATGTATTTACTGCTGCTTTCATTGAATTACCAATTCCATTTGTCCAACTACTGCGTTCACTCTAGAGGGAGATTAAAGTGTTTGAGTATGATTTGTGGCTCCAAATTCAAGCTTTGGTAATGTTGGAATAGTATATTTGAACTTCAATCAAGGTTTACTAAACAATTTAATGTTCTTTTCTTTTACAATATCTTTCTTGTCAAAGTGTTTGAGTATGATTTGTGGCTCCAAATTCAAGCTTTGGGAAATGTTGGAATATCACATTTGAACTTCAATCAAGGTTTACTAAACAATTTAATTGGAATATCACATTTGAACTTCAATCAACGTTTACTAAACAATTTAATGTTCTTTTCTTTTACAATATCTTTCTTGTCATGTTGGACACTCCACGATCTGATCACTCCACACTCGTTGAGTGAAAATAAAAATAAGATGGGACCTATTGATTCATGGGTTGGATTGAATAGTTCTTGAAGGCACTTGTGCCTTTTGTAATTATAGTTTGTAAATGAGTGGTAGGTAGTTGGTTTTCCCCTTTGTTGTAAATTGTAACATTTTTCATACCTCCACCCCTCTTGGAAATCCAATTGCTATTTGAACAAGGAATTCCCTTCCTACTTGCAACCCTTCATCATTTATCCTCAAAGTTAAATTGTTCCATTGAAAATTTCTAGGGTAACCCCTTCTACCTTGTACCACACAAATTTCCATACAAATGATTTAGAGCATCAATACATACAGAAAAACATGCACACATAGTCTAAGGAAAACATAGTTTGATCCTACCTTCTACCCTAGAATATCAAAATGGAAGGCCACTCAACCACTAACCATAATATATTTGGTAACCTCGAGGAACTTGATTGGAATTTAACCTATGACCTTTTCCCACATCGTCGACAACATGGAGTGGAGGGATCGTTCCACCAATTGAGATGACCCTTGGGGCCACACACAAAACAATAATCAAGGTATATGAAATCCGATTGAGATGACCCTTGGGGCCACACACAAAATAGTAATCAAGATATATGAAATCCTTTTCACTTTTTCCATCGCCATCAAACATACACAACATGTATCAATGGGAACATGAATTAAGTGTTTACATATTGATTTTGCAGGTCGAATGATGCAATGGTTTATGGGCCTAAGAAAGTTGAGTTGTCCAAGCCACCCAAATACATTGACACTCGTGTTGCTGATATTTATCCTATTACAAAGCCTGGTGACAGGCTTAAAATACTTAGCTCCAAAGACAAGTTTAAGGTTCTATTCCAAGTCCCGACATCTTTGGGTCGATCACATATTGCTTTTAATATTCTATATAATGTTGAATAATACTTTATTTCATCTTTTAAAACTGTTTTTATTTAGTTATCAATATATGTGAAGATGTGCTTTTGCATGATTTTGTGTCATAGGATGCTCCTTTGTTTCAGAAACAGATAAAAGATCAATGTTCCACACTATCTAATGGAAATCTTTCATCAAAATTTATTTGGTAGGTGTTAGCATTTATTTCTAATGACACATGGTCAAAGTTTTCTTTCTCAATATTTTGTAAGCTTGGTTTAGTGACAAGCTTATAATTTTTTGAGGACTGCCAGGAGGAGGAATGGGAATCATACATCATCTGGTAATCCAAATACTTCCACGAATAGTACATATACAAATAAGAAAGTTGAACAAAAGGATGAGTGTCAAGAATATAACAACTTTCGTAATGTTGCTGAGCTCTCATTAAGCTCTCTTGCTTTGTCTTCAAGAACGATCGTTGATATGGAATCTTCTAGTCCTTATCATTAGTATTGACAAGTTAAGATATATGCAAATCTTTTAGAAGTTTCAATACGTTCAAATTTTTGGAATGTGTTTTTAATAATGATAAAATGAATCTTTGATTGCAGGCCAAGGCATTTAAGGGGTTGGCAAATAATAAGGCGTCAATCATTGCCACTTCAACTCATGACTCTCCAGGTTTATTGGGAAGTTTAGGATCATCCTTATGTGCTAACAATTTTGGACAGGATTTACCAATAGTTGGAGACAAAGTACCTTTGGATCTGAGATTGAAAGTTAGCATGTGCCTAATTTCTTCCTCTTCACTTAACTAGTAGGTAGTTTTTAAGTTCTTATTCAAAGTTTGGGGTTTCTTGTTCTTAGTATTTACAAATGATTGTCAAGTAAATACTTAGTTACACGATGGTTAAATTTCCTATGCTTGGTGACCAACACAAAGTAGGCAATTAGGCAATTATTGTTATGTATCTACCCACAATATTACTCTCTTCTTCTCCTTATCTACCTTTTTCTTTATATTCTCTTTTTAACATGATCTATAAGAGCTACACTATATATCCTACATTCACTATGTTATTCTTCTTTTCTTCCTTTCACTATTTACATAAGACATGATATGTACAAAGGGGACATGTTGATTTATATGAACTCATTTGGAGATTACCCCCCCTCGAAGTGGTCAGTAATATAATATCTTTTTCTTTTGCCTCATTATTTTATTTTTTTGGTGATGCACCAGTCTTGGTTATTTCTTGATAGTGGATGCTAATGGTAAAATTGTATTTAGATCATTATCTGTGAGTAAAGTATCCTTATAGACAACGTGATGACATTTATTTGTGGACTTCAAATGTTAATTAGTTGCCATAAATTATCATCCAAGATTATTGCATGAAGAGATTTGGTGTTATAGAATGTGATCCACTGGTGAAGAGGGGACATGAAAGAACGGTATGCTGAAAATCTGACCATATTATTGAGGGATTATTTAAATCATCTAAGATTAATTTTTTATGTGGTCATTAAGTAGTAATAGATTTTTGGAAAACGTTTCTCAAGATATCAAACTTTGTTTTTCTATAGATGGTTTCCTACATAACTGATGGGTTTGAGAAAGTGTGAGCTCTTGAGATGTCTGTTTTATATCTTTTGATAGGACTTTGAGAAGAAAGAAAGAAAGCTTTAAAAATGCGTTACTCTTTTACTGTTCCTTACTATGGATGTTTATTTTCCTTTACAGGCAAGGCGCATGGTGATCCCTTACATGCCAATGTTGGTCAAACCTATTCTTTGGACAGGGTATGAGTTTGTTTTGCAAGAGCTTTGGCATAATAAAATTCCTATTGTCTTCATCAAGTTTTGAAAGGAAATTTGCAGTTCTATGAAAAATCAGTGATGCTTGAGTTTGTTGGAGGGTTTTGTAGGCATATGACTTACTCTTAACAAAGTGCATGAGAAAAGCATATTGTAATTTGGAAAAATCTTGGCTATTTTATGAAATTATGTATTGCAAAGATTATCAAAGGAATAAAATAGAAAATATTTTGTATGAAAATAAAAATTGCCATCTGTTTCCAATGGGGCAACAAATAGGAAAATGCTACAGAGGTCTCTCAAAAGTTTCATCTCACTTTACAAGCATTCAACCTGTTATTAAAACTTGTAGCCATTGAAAAACCTAAGCAGTTTATAATTGTATGTCTTGATTGTATTTTCTTTAATATTGTCCCTGTTGTTTCAATATAGGATTGTTGTTTCTAATTTGAATTTGTTCCATTCAATTTGTTGGTAATCAATACTATATAGAACTTGCTTTGGTATGCTGATTGTTTTGAAAAGGAGCATGGTATTAAAAACAACTACTCTAATTCATTCTAGGTATGATAAGGGAGGTTATTTAATCTTGCCTTCTTATGTAATGCGCATACATGGGGCAAATCAGCAATGACAAGCAATGAAGAAAGTTCAAAGGAACCAAATAAAAAGAGTATAACAGGTATGGATTTAGTGGGCTATTGTTGCATACCTCAATTCTTATTGACATAGCTTGAATGCAAGGTGGAGTGTGGTTGGCCCACATGGTTTGTAGAGGCACTTTAATGTGTGTTAGATGCTCATTTCCCTTTTGGATTTAATTTGAACCTATTTCAAACAACATACTAAATATTGATTAGCTAAGGTTTCTATCACCTTATTGAGCTCAACTTTTTGTTGTTCTCTTTTTGATGTATATCAAGTGATTCTGATTTGAATACATATTTAAGAGTTTTTATTTTTCCCTTTGTAGGCATTGGAGACACTTGGCTCAACAAAATGGAGAATTAATAAAAGAATTCTTGATGTGTGTTGCAGACCTCTTGCCCTCAGGCCGAGATCCATGCGGGATCTTCTGTAAACAACGACAAGGGTTAACTGAACTCCTTGTTAATCCCACAAAGGATTTCGGTCCTCACGAGTTGGACACTCGAATGAAATGCCACTACTCTTAGCAATAGCCGAAACATGAAATTGTGAATGGGCTTAAGGTGTAAGCCTCCTCTTCAGCCCCTTTTCCAATATGACCACATTCGAGCCTAAGCGCAAGTGCCTTTCGCGACTCGTGATTTCATGAGTTGTAGCACCAAGCCCTCGTGCTCTTGCCTTGTGAATCCCCAAAAAGTGAAATTTCAATGGGCGTTGACTCCACCCAAGCGACGGACATATGCCACTTGTCAACCCTTGGTTACTTTGTATATGGGGTGGGGTCCCTGCCACCTTTCCATTGGGGTTTCGGCTTTTGCGACTTGTAAGAACAACAGATGGTTGTTCCTCTTCCTCCACACAACCTCGAACTCCGAAATCACACCTTCAACGGGATCAATAGCTATGGGACTCCCTCGATCGGACGGCTCATGATGTATCAGGATTTCGCCGACCGGGTATCCAAAATGCTAGGATCAAACCACTGGTCGCTCCATTTCCCGATCCCTGACATGGGAATTCACATATGATATCAACGGTTCCCGTTGATCTGGATCTGACGATCACTATCCCTCCTGAGCTTAAGGGTGTTGAAAGACACTCAGTCTTAATCCCTTCATTGTTCCATGAGATCCAATGACTCACGGGACTTCAATACTTCTTCTTGAAGTGATTCCACCGTCTGTTTCGACTTCTCAAACTCCTGTGAGAAAACTTCGACCTCCATCTCCCTTTGGAACAATTCAAAGGTTCTAACCCTCCTAAGATTTCACTTGTAAACTCAAGCTTCCAAAAGGATCCTAGCTCACACTCCTTGCGGCAAACTTTCAAATAACCTCTGGTTATTTGAGTCTTCGACCCTATGCACTCTTTGCAAAATTAGTCTCTCAATCTTCCTCCTGGATTCATGGAATCCAAGACTTTACTTGGCCCGCGCACACCTTTCACAACTCTTGGGTCTACAAAATGCAATCTGAATATCTTCTTAGAGTTCTGAGATAAAACTCAGAGTCTGGTTGACGCACACCTTGTGGACCCTCCACATCACTCTTTGTAGGAGTTCTCAGAAAGAGAGACAATTGAAACTCATTCTCCCCTTACCCAAAATTCAAACATTCAACTAAGAATTCCTGAACTTACAAACACACATAGCATTGAAAGAAATGCATACAGAGAATGCAAACAAGCTTGCAACATACCATTCAACAGGTGGTTCCAACAAACATAACAAACACATAAGATTTGGAATCAAATCTTTCTTCTATTAATTCCAGTGCTCCTGAACATGGTAAATATCAATAGCAAAAATGCATAAAATTCTCTATTCTCCTCTATTCTCTTCTGCAGCTCTGCAACTTACAAATTCTGAATAATGATACAATGGTACAAGGGTGAGGGTGTCTATCATCCATTTTCCCTCCTACGCTTATAAACTGTCTAATCCAACATTCATATCTACCTACTTGGATCAAACAAACTTAAATGCCTATTACATTCGACAAATGAGAGCAATTGCTCCAAATCTATTCACATCTCCAAGATATAAATGTAAGTATGCTTCCCTTAGCTATTACATTAATATACATTCGTTAATTCATCAAAACATTTCAAAATGTGCATTGGTGCTCTTCCAGCTATCTTCCACCTTTACACTTTCTTGGTTGGCTGCCTACGATGCTCTTGCATCAATTTGGTCGATAGGCTTTGGGCAGGAGGAGGTCGCCTTGCAGACTTGATTGATCGGGAGGATGTAAGTTGATTTTCTTTTTTCAGTATTTTCCATGATTTTAAATGGATTGTGATGTTCTATATAATATAGTATCAATGATTTTACATACTTGAGAACAAAGTGTAGCAAATGTTAAGATTTGTACTGTTTGTGCATCATCAAGCATGGTTTGTTGATGAAGTGCAAATGGTTTGGCAGGTGCCCATTCCTGAGAAACCAGATACAGAAGATGAAATAGAGATTAAACGTTGGAAATGGTGTTTAAAGAAGGCAAAGGAGACAAATAGTGAGAGGCACTCTCAGCATTGTGATGTATAATTGAAACTTACTGTAAGATACTCCACATTACTCTTACATCTAGCTTACTAGATTTCTACATAAATTCTTTGATGCTAGTATGTGATTTCAAGTTATTGTTCTTTGCTTGGATCAGGTTGCAAGGAAAATGAAGGACGAAGGATGTTTTTACTATCCACATAACTTGGATTTTCGAGGGCGTGCTTACCCAATGCATCCGTATTTAAATCATCTAGGTTTAGACGTGTGTCAAGGAATTCTAGAATTTGTTGAGGGTCGACCATTAGGAAAGACAGGGCTTTATTGGCTTAATATACATTTGGCCAACTTATATGGTGGTGGTGTAGACAAATATTCTTTTGAGGGTCGACTAACATTTGTTATTGAAAAATGATATGAAAAATGACTGTGATGTTCAGTCACTTAATATATCTACTACACGGATTAACTGTGTATATGACAGTTAACATTGGTTGTTATTTGAAACTAGATGGATTAGCTGTGTATATAACAATAACATTAGTTGTTATTTGAAACTAAACTTGGAATACATATGTGCTGTATATCTGCAGGCCAAATTTGCTATAGCTGTTGAAGTATTTAAATTTGTCTTTTTTCGCCCCTTGTTTTGACCAAGTATTGGGATATTTAATTTTACATGGTTTGGCATTTTCAAATGTCTTAGCATGAGAGATTATGAGCTTTATATCTAGAGTCCAAATTTGTTATGGTTGTTTTGAATTGCTACAATTTGCGTTCTATGAATTTTCTCTTCTACTCAATGTATATATACAGAACAGTTGCATGCTACGTGTGAATTTGTTGTGCTAGCCAAAGGATACAATGCAATACCTGCAATGACTTCAAGTTGTATTATTGATGATATAATTGTTTGCTAAATGTCAAACAAATTGTCAGAGGTTTTAGTGAAGGCTCTGGAATTTCTGTTGCTCAACTATCTCATTGGTATATAGGATCTTGTATTGGATGGCACTTGTTTCGACATACCCAAGAAAGTATAGTATTATTTTGATCCTATCTAAAAACAGGGACTTACTCTCTAGTATATTTTTGCAGTTTTATTACGCATGATTGCACTTGAGATTTTGGACTTTAGCTCAACAATTGCGAGTTCATGTCATAACACACTTGAGACATATCCTAGTGATCCTAAACCTCATTAGAAAAGACCCCCTTTACCATTGTAAGTTATTCCTCCTCCTCAACCAACCTTGCCTAAGACCGATGATATAGATTTAAATATTGATATGGCTAGTATCTTAGCAAAGGTTAATGTACCTATCCCTCTTGGTATTGATATTGTATTTTTTTTTTAAATACCTACAACACAGTCGCTATTGCGACATCTTGGAGTGTTGCTCCCATAGAAACCACATCGGAGATGATACCTCTTAACGTCATTATTGCCATGTTCTAGACGTCTCTCTTGCCACCTTCAAGACGTCGGTCTTGCCATGTTCAAGACATCTCTCTTGCCACATTCCAGACGTCTCTCTTTCCACATTTAAGACGTCTCTCTTTCCACATTCAAGACGTCGATCTTTCCATGTTCAAGAAGTCTCTCTTGCCACATTCCATATGTCTCTCTTGCCACATTACAGATGTCAGTCTTGCCACGTTCAAGACATCGGTCTTGCCACCTCCAAGACGTCGCAATAATGACGAAATCTATGTTGTCGGAAAAGAGAAGTCATGTGAAACAACATTTGAGGGGGTCCGTTGTTTGTCGTTATCCCAACAATATAAAGTGGCAATTGCGTCAAACGCGCCGTCGGAATTTGACCCAAATGTACTAGTGAGCGCCTGCTCACCACATGCGGTCATATGGAATAAAGAAACAAAGGGAAAAAGGAGAGGCGGCGCTGAAATCAATGAGCCCGTGTTTTTGCGTATATGGTCATATGTAAGTGGTTTGAAGGAAGCGCCTCGTACAGATTTAATTCGACAGAGAGTTAGCACTAGAAAAACACAGAGAAACGATAAAAGATCAAATATGAACTATTGGTGAACTAAGAACACAACAAAAGCATGAGTACAATATGATGAGTTGATTCATGTCTGTGATCAACTCATGAAGACAAAAGAACTGACACACAGTTATGATTAAAAGAGAATTAATTCATGAACATTATGAATAAAGGATAAAAGGAAAAATGATATTAATTAAAGATTAATATTATCATTTAAATGAAAACGTACAATGGTTCAAATATCAAAAGACACAATGATTCAAATTCACACTAGTTGAACGACTGTATAAACAAGAAGGAATGGTGAGAAGATGTGTAGTTGAATTTGTTGAAGTATATATATTTATATATAATGGATTGAATGAAGGTTCATTCTATCAGGTTGGTGCCTGTTTACAAGCTGGGTCTTGTATGAGGATTGGATTCCTCACATCTCTTTTGGATCTGAGATCAACAAGCTGAGACTTGTTATGAGGGTTGGATTCCTCATTTCTTAGTTGGATCTGAGAACTACAAGCTGGGTCTTGTAATAGAGAGGTGGGTCTCTCATAATTGTTTGAAAGCAACATTCAAAGAATGATCTTATGTATTCATTCAAGTTAAATAACTAAATAAATAAATTATTCTTATATATATATATATATTAGTTGAGAAAAATGAAATAAATATATGTTGCTCAGTTACTTTATGAAAAGTGGAAAATTGTCCAAAGTTTTGTGACATAGATTCACCCCACCCCCCCCTCTCCATGTCAAGTATCCATTTCAACAATTGGTATTAGAGAAAGGTTCCTTAAACACAATTTAAACACCAAAGGTAGATTCAGAAGAAATGGGTGGACAAATTGCTATCTTCAAAAATGACGCTCCCTTATTTGATAGAACAGATTATTCATCATGGAGGGAAATATGAAAAGATATCTGAAGTCAAGAGGATCTGGATTTTGGGATTCGATAGTAAGTAAGACCTGGAACTTAACTACTTCAAAGAGAAAATCAAAAACTACAAAGGAATCAAGGAGAAACAATTCAGTATCCCTAAAAGCAATTCAGAATGGATTGTTAGACCAAGTCAAAGAAAATATGAAGCACTACAAATCTGCCAAAGAATTATGGCTTCAACTAGAAAATTGTTATCATAATGAAACACAAGAAGAAGAGAAATCCAGTCAAAGTGAGGAACAAGACTCAGGTAAAGAGGATTCATATCATAATACAGAACAAAACTCAGAATAAGAGAATTCTTATGAAGATAAGGAACAAGATAAAGAAAAGGAAAATTGCAATCAGATTGAAGAACATAATACATTGAAAGACACTTGTAATTAGAATTAAATGAAGGATTTAATTCAATATTCAGTCATAAATGAAGTAGACGACATCATCAAGGAATTAAGGAATACCTCAGTATTCACTAAAGAAAAAATATTAGATTTTAGGACTGATGTTATAACTACATTTGAAGTGATTAGTATGGAACCAGGAAATGGTCTATATATTGAAGTTACTAAGGATTTGCTTGATCATCTTGAGTCCATAACTATATGCACTCAAGAAGAGCTGTAGAAACTCCAACAAAAGGATACATTGCTACTTCAACAATTAGATCAATCTAAACATGAAAAGTTTGAACAGAGAGTTCATCCAGAAAACAAAGAAAAGGAGATCAAAATATTGAAAACCGATGTTACTAATCTAACATAAGATATGGAAGAATTAAAGACAAATGAAAGTAAAAGAAAAGAAGAACTAAAAGAATCAGAAGAATTAGTTTACAATCTAAACAATCAACTTGAGGAAATTAAATAAAGTAAAGAAGACCTAAGATATAGTTAACAAGGAAAGAAAATTCTTACAACATGTTGGAATTGGAAATCATCAATTTCAAAAAGATAAATGAAAGTACTAATGCATATATAATGACTCAAATTGAAGAATATAAGAAGAAGGAAGAAGTCCAGAAGATCCAAATAACTAAAAAGGAAGAATCGTGCCAAATGTTTGAATTAGAAGCCATCAACCTCAAAAGGATTCAACTAGAATATGTGGAAGAAATCAAAATATTGAAAGATAAAGTTTTTGATCTAACAAAATATATGGAAGAATTGAAGACATATGACAAAACTATTAAATGCAAAGAAGTATTGGATGATATGGAAGAAATAATCATCAATCTAAAGACTCATCTTGAACATGCTAAAGAAGTGGAAGAAGCCCTGAAGATTCAATTGACTAAAAAGGAAGAATTATGTCATATATTAAAGTTAGAAATAGTCCATCTCAAAAAGATGAATGAAAAGACAAATAAGATTGTCAATTTTCATAATATCTCAACTATCCTAGATAATATTTGGAAGAGCCAAAGATCAGTTGATGACAAAACTGGTCTTGGATACAATAAGAAAGAAAATCATTTGATAGATTTATCAAGCCACAATAAAATCAAGAATGGAAACACCTTCAATGGCTATTGATTTTCTTGTCATAGCTTTGGCCATAAAGAAATGGATTGCAAGAAACTATAGGAAGGATATGTAGGAAAATCCAAAAACTCAATTAGATGTTGGAGATGTAATTTTGTTGGGCACACAACAAAATTTTGTCATACAATGAGATGTTACAACTGTGATAGGTTTGGGCACAAATCCCAAAAAGATGAATGAAAATACAAATAAGATTGTCAATTTCCAGAATAGATCATCTATCCTAGATAATATTTGGAAGAGCCAAAGATTAGATGATGACAAAACTGGTCTTGTATACAATAAGAAAGAAAATCAACTGACAGATTTCCCAAGCTACAAGAAAATCAAGAATGGAAACACCTTCAATGACTATTGCTTTTCTTGTCATAGATTTGGCCATAAAGCAATGGACTGCATGAAACTATAGGACAGATATATAAGAAAATCCAAAAACTCAATTAGATATTGGAGATGTTATTTTGTTGGGCACACAACAAAATTTTGTCATACAATGAGATGTTACAACTATGATAGGTTTGGGCACAAATCCCAAAACTACAAGAATACAAAAAGTCAATATTTGAATAAGTCATTCAAGTCAATGACAAAACCTAATAAAAGTTGGAAGAACAAAGGCGATGAAAAATCTCCAAAAACACAATTAGAAAGAGAAGATCCAAAAAGAAGACTATGTCATAGAAAGATATGGAGAAGAAAATCTGAAGGAGAAAGCAAGAAAGATGATATTACACCTGAAAATGAAGAAATTAATAATAAGAAAATGATGGGTGAAGGTCCTAATAAAGAATGTTAAATTCAATATGAAATAAATCAAGCCCAAGAAAAGGAAGTTCCTATAGAAGAATATGGGACAATATCAAATTCTAATGAAGTCATAATTTGTTAGCAAAAGAAAGAAAATACAAAATGAAGTTTAAATTGGCTTCTACAAAATCAAAGGATTATGCCAAGAGTTTTTAAAATTAACAGGAGAAGAGACCTTGTCAAGAAGAACATATTGATAGGGGGAGTCATTCAATTATGACAGGAAGAGCATGAATGTAGAGGTAGTTACCCAAACTCATATTTTGGTCAACAAAATGCAGAGAGACAAAGGTTGATCATAAGGGGAGCAACCCTTTTCCATTGATGTCAAAGGGGGAGAGTAACTTCATAGAGAAAGCATCATCACAGGGGGAGTTATTGTGTTTCCCTCAATGACAAAGGGGGAGATTATTAGACATATTGTCATTGATATGTTGTCATTGATGTCAACAATCGATGTCATTGTGATGTGATGATAAGTTGTTATGACGAATTGTCATTGTTGAGTTATCATTGATGAAATTTCATTGATGTAAATAGTATAAAAATTAACAGAGAATGTCAAACAGTATGCAGAGAATGAAAATGTCAGATAGTATGCATAGGTCAAACCTCAGAAGGAAAGGCACATTGAAAGTATGCAAAGAATGAAAATGTCAGACAATATGTAGAGATCAAAGCTCAGAAGGAAAAACACATTGTAGAAACACAATCAGATCAAGTCAGGACCATTGGATATGCAAGCACTAGATCAAGGGCATGGATTGATTGCAGAGTGCGAAGGGAGAATTAAACTACACATTATTTCCAATACCACAATTAGTATAGACCATCAGATATCATCAATTCAAAGATCAATGATTGTGGTTGATCCACCAACAATCGCACAACTTCAAATTATGGAGCGCAAAGGGAGAATTAAACAACGCATTATTTCCAATCCTGCAATTAGTCTAGATCATCGGATCTCATTGATACAAAGATCGATGACTGTGGTTGATCCACCAATAGTCTCACAACCTCAAATTGTGGAGTTTGGGCAATGGGCTAAACCACACGCAAGTTACTGTTCCACAATCCACATCGATCGTTGGATCAAGTTGATTTGAAGGATAGAGTAAGTCATGAACCATAGATAATGGAAGTGACATACGCATGGTCAGCCCAACTTTGACCACTTCGGGTAAAATCGACCGAAGTGTGCATGAAGGAATTTTATCCGAAGTTCCAAAGTAAACATGAGCCATTTGATCGTAGGTAACGTTTTGGGAAAAATAAGAGTCATTGGATTTAAACCAAGACAATGCAATATCGCAGGAATATCGAGCCGTCGATCTAAGATAATGATCAATAAAAAACATTCATTTTTGGTTAAAATTTGTGAGGAGGTTACACTCTGGGTAAAACGAGAAGTAAGAAAGGCCAAAGTCTTGAAGTTTACATGATTCGTTCAATCTGAAGAACACTTCAGGAAATATCAGGACTGTCAGATCATGTTTAGTGGAAGGACAGAGTAAGCCAAAAATGTCTTGAAATAGACGTTATCCGTCTGATCTGAGGAAACACTTCGGGAGATATCCTGACCGTCGGATCGAGGAAAGTAGAAGGATAGGATAAGCAAGGCCAAAGGCCCGAGATCCTGAATACGTCGAATTCCCGATAGTCGTTGGATTGTGTTAATAATTTTTGGGTTAAAGAATGACCATTGGATGAATTCAACTTAGTCGAGGTTTACACTTTGGGAAATATCACTTCGGGAGAATTGGGAAGTGGAGAAATTGAATTACCCAATGTCTCGAAGGCCAAAGTCTCGAAGTGGACATGAGTCGTTTGATCAGAGGAACACTTCAAGAAGTATCATGTCTATTAGATCAAGGATAAGAACATGTTCCACATGAAGATATTGATATAGGTGGATATCGGTGGCCACTCACCTTTTCCAACTCTCTCAAAACAATATTATGACAGTTTTGACAATTTACTATTTTTGACATTTTTTTTGGGTCCTGAACTTTCAGAGCCGTTTTAAGGCCCTAAATGATGTTTTTTTTCTGAATGGTCTGATTGACGGAAATTAATCCATTCAAGTTCATTATAATCACTATCAATAGTTGTATTCCTCGAATAGACCTTTCTAACGATGTATCATATGCGTCAAACAAAGATTGTATGCAAAAGTTACGACCCTGAGAAGTTTATGTAATGACTTACCCAAACAGGGCCCCCGTGACTTTTGGTGCTTCATCTTCTAGGGTTAGGTTTTTGGATGTCTAGGGTTTTTGAAATTCCTTTTTATTGTAAAAATTCCTTCAGAGCCTCATTGTAATCATCTTCTTGCGAATGCGAGTAGCCATCACATCTCTTCTCAGAGATAAGCTGCCACCATTCTATCGAGTCTTTCACTCTGTATTTTTATAGTCTCTGTACATTTCTTTCATTAATAGAAATCGTTTATTACTGTATCTCTGTGTTTGTGGTTGCATCTATGATACATTTCTGTTATTTTATTGGATATCCGTGATATCTTTGTGCATTTATTTATTATATCTCTACTCTCATTTTGTGCCGAAAATAATCTGAATCAATGGTATCACAACAGGCTACTCTTGATCATTTTTTAGTGCATGTCCCCGACGAGGTCCGAGTATAGCAAGTTGGGTCTTGAGCTTGTCTCTCTTGAAGAAAATCGTTCTCGCACGCCCAAGAAACCCTTCATGGTGGAAGAAAAGAAAAATGAGGGAGTAGACGATCCTATCAATCTGTTGTTTGAGAAAGCTCTCATGCGATAGAGTGACGAAATGATGAAGAATTTTTCCCACATGCTTCAATGCCTGCCGATAGAAACATGTGCATCTTCATCAAACAACCACTTTGGAAGCACCTCTCCTTTCAAGGTACATGTTAATTTTGACATTCCCATATTTGAAGCTCAGAAAGATGTGGATGCCCTAGAAAAATGGTTAAGTTTGTTAGAAGGTTATTTCTTTGTTCATAATTTTTCTGACAGGGAAAAGATCGCCTTCGCACTCCTTAAATATCTCCTCCATGTCAAACATTGGTGGGAAACTTCCTAGGAGAAAAGTTCCATAGAGGAGTCTGGAATCTATGGGGCCGAGCCCACTTGGGATTTTTTTGTGGATGCAATAAATGAAGAGTATTACCCTGTTGGAAACTATGAGGACCAATACATGAGATGGACCACACTATAGCAAGAGAGGGGTCAATCAGTTCTAGAGTTCACCAATATCTTCCACACCTTGCGCACTAATATAGGTATGAAAGACTTCGAACAACATTTGGTTCTGAAATACCGTGGGGCTCTACATAGATTCATCCAAACTGAAATGGATTTTTTGGACATATCATCACTCGGTGCTACTTATCAATATGCTGTTAAAATTGAGAAGAAATTTAAACACCAGAACAAATGGGAGTTTGGGTCTACAAATCTGCAACAACCAAAGTATGATAAATATGGTCCTAACAAACAGTCTCCCGAAAACTAGTCCAAGCCACAGGAAAAGAAGGGTCACGAGAAGATAAAGAAGGGCATTGAAAAATGGTGTGATTAATTTCCACAAAAGCCCCTGGCACAACACCGATGAATGTCTCTCAAAACAGTCATTGGTGGATGATATAGAAGACAAGGAGCCGAACCCTGATTCAGAATCTGACTTTGCAAATACTGGTAAAAGACAAATCATCGATGCATACCCCACTACTATTGTCAGGACCACAACAATTCAACCAGAAGAACCAACAGATACTAAAGTGGGGGAGTGCCTTTTTCATTCATAGATGTGGGTTAAGGTGACTCTGTTGCATTTTATTGTTGATAGCGAAATTCGGAAGAACCTCATCTCAGCAAATGTCGTCAAACAGTTGGGATTGTCGACAACCCCACACTCGAAGTCATACAACATTGGGTGGCTTCACTAGGGAAGATATCTCTATGACGATTTTCATACGACATCCAACCCTTCAAGGATGAGGTATCACGTGATGTTGACCCACTGGATGTCTATGATGTTCTCTTGGGCCAACCATATATGTGGAAGCGTCGTGTTGTTTATGAGTCTCGACCCTGCAGTGTCATTGTTTCTCTAGGGGGTCATCTCTACAGAATAATAGAGGTAGTTCTAAATATTGTTCCACCTAAACAGTTTCGCAAGGTAGTATCTCATACTACAAAATTCAGCTTCTTCACAATTTGTTCAAAAGGGGAACAAAAGGACACTGCAACCACTACAACCTCGCCCCAAGCACCTTCTACCCAACAGAAGCAGGTCAAAAAGGTTGCAACAAAGTGAAAATATTCCTTATGCACACAGTCCTCTTATGTATCTCAACTTGTTGAACAGACTCAGCCTCAACAGGTTTATGACAACCTTCCACAAACCGAGCAGCGCGATGTCTCCAGCAAGGCAAGCAACTCACCAAGATTCAGATTCAACAAACAATTCCCTCTCTCCCGTGGGAACTCAATGCAATGGATACCATTGCTTCATAAGGAGGGAGGATTGATCCAGGTGGATATCGGTGGCTACCCACCTCTTCCAACTCTCTTAAAACAGTTTTCTGGCGGTTTTGGCAATTTACTATTTTTGGCAGTTTTTCAGGTCCTGAACTTCTGGAGCTGTTTTGAGGCCCTAAACGACGTTTTTTGTGCATGGTCCGATCGAGGGATATTAATCCTCCCTAGACCATGATGTTTGTTGTTAGTAATTTTAGTCCTCGGATAGACCTTTCTAACGATGTATCATATGCGTCAAATGAAGATCGTATGCAAACGTTACAACCCTAGGAAGTTGATGTACTGACTTACCCAAATGGGGCCCACATGACTTTTGGCGCTTCATCTCCTAGGGTTAGGTTTTTGGATGTTTAGGGTTTTTGGCATTCATGTTTATTGTAAAAAGGCCTCCAGAGCCTCATTGTAATCATCTTCTTGCGAATGCGAGTAGCCATCACATCTCTTCTCAGAGATAAGCTGCCACCATTCTAGCAAGTCTTTCACTTTGTATTTTTACAGTCTCTGTACATTTATTTCATTAATAGAAATCATGTATTACTGCATCTCTGTGTTTGTGGTTGCATCTCTGATACGTTTTTGTTATAGTATTGGATATCCGTGATATCTCTGTCCATTTCTTTATTATATCTCTGCTCTCATTTCATGCCGAAAATAATTTGGATCAATGGTATCAGAGTAGGTTGTTGTTGATCATTTTTCAATGCATGTCCCCGACGAGGTCCGAGTATAGCAAGTTCGGTCTCGAACTTATCTCTCTTGAAGACAATCACTCTCGCACACCCAAGAAACCCTCTATGGTGGAAGAAAATAAAAACGATAGAGCAGACGATCCTATCAATCCGATTCTTGAGCAACCACTCATGCGACAGAGGGATGAAATGATGGAGAATTTTTCCCAAATCCTTCAATGCCTGCCGATAGAAACAAGCATATCTTCATCAAACAACCACTTTGGAAGAACCTCTTCTTTCAAGGTAGATGTTAATTTTGATATTCCTGTATTTGAAGGTCAGAAAGATGTGGATGCCCTAGAAAAATGGTTAAATATGTTAGAAGGTTATTTCTCTGTTCATATTTTTTCCGACAGGGAAACGATCACCTTCGCACTCCTTAAAGCTCTTCCCCATGTCAAAAATTCGTGGGAAACTTACTGGGAGAAAAGTTCCATAGAGGAGTTTGGAATATATAGGACTGAGCCCACTTGGGATTTTTTTGTGGATGCAGTAAAGGAACAATATTACCTTGTTGGTAATATTGTAACAGTATGTGAGATGGACCACACTGCGGCAAGAGAGGGGCTAAGAATTTCCATAATTCACCAATATCTTCCACACCTTGCACACTGTTATCGCTTAGTTTGTATTCTAGGTAAAGTATATAGAAGGTAAGGATCAAACTGGCATAACAAGAGCTTCCCCACCCATTGTCACCTCCATGGGGAGCTCTTTCTATTGAGGGTGGACAAACCCAAGGGAGACGTCCCTAGGTAATCTAGGGTGTTGAAAGGAAAAGGGTCAAGGGATTAAGGCTCAAGAGGTTAAAGTAGGTTTTCCCTTCATAGATTACCGCTAAGAAGATAGTCAAAATGAAGACGAACCACAGAAATGGCACCTGTTTGTGATACAAAGCAACAATAAACTAGAATGTGCAGTAGGGGATAACACTTCATAAATTAATGACTATATTTATTATATATGAGCACATATAGAAATAATTATTGACAAAGTCAATGATTGCAAAAAATGACTATGGTTTCTAATATTACTTCTCAATAATACTGGAAATTATATAGCATCCAATGTATACAATCAATCTTGGAATTAACACAATGCATTAAAAATCATCAAATGCTCACATACAAAGGTTGCTGCATCACTATACTAGAGGTGACGTCAGCCTAGTTCTAGGGTTAGTTTGATAGGCAAAGAGGTGGACGTTTTGAAAATTATCCAATGAAAATAATCAACACTTCAATGTCTATTGCTAGATGACCAAGCCACAACGTTTTTATCAACCAAAGGTTCAAACTAGGCATGACGTCATCATCAAATTAGGGTTAGTGAGACGTTAGGGTTAGTAGGGTTTCAATTTTAAGAAGTTTGAAAGTGGTTTTTGGACACAAGAATCTCAACGTTGGAGGTTTAGACTAGTACCTTAGGGTATAATGGAGTCAAGGAGCAAGGTTTAGGTCTCGGGAGAATCTAAATTCAAGGACAAGAGAGTTAGGCTTGATGGTGCTACAACGACAGGGCCATGAAGTCAAAACCCTAAGGGGAGGAGGCTCATTCCGGTGTTGCTTAAGCAAGGCCTCATGCTCCTCCCTCTTTCCTTAAAAATCCTTGGAAAAAAACGACTAGCTTCAAAACATAAATCTAGGGGTGAAAAGTGTTGCAAAGGGAAGGCCTTTCAAACCCTAAAAAGTCAAAACCCTAGGTGTAAACTCAATTAGGCCTAGGACGTCTTCTTTCTTCAATTTATGTTTCAAAACTAACTCAAAAAAAGGGGAATTAGTGTAGCAACGGCTAGGCTATATTCTCCTTAATCAATGGCTAAAACAAGTCTTCTATCATGGGGACATGAAGCAAGGACCTACTTGTGTGCTTGCCACCTAGGGTTTCAATGATTAAGCAAAATAATAACAATGTAACCGTAAATGTAAAAGATTTAACCTACAACCATTCATTTAAGAAGTTTTGCATGAGAAATACACTTACAAATCAATCAAGAGCTTATCAAACCCTAGTTGTAAACCTTCCAATGATAGAAAACACCATAAACATGCCAAGAATGATCCTCCATAAGAGTAGCACCTCACTTCCAAGAGAAAAATACCAAGACAAGAGACTAAAATGATTCTCTCACAAGAGAGTGAGTTGTGTTATATGAAAATGAGAGGCAATGTCCTCTATTTATATCATCCTAATGACCTTTAATTAGAAAATAAGTCATTTAAAATAGCCAACAAGGCTGACTAACAATATCACACTGTTTATTACATTAAATGCTAAAA
Source organism: Picea glauca (assembly GCA_000966675.3). Lineage (NCBI taxonomy): Eukaryota > Viridiplantae > Streptophyta > Pinopsida > Pinales > Pinaceae > Picea > Picea glauca. The sequence continues at coordinate 1,343,340 of JZKD02S1622785.1, forward strand.
ATGTCACAATATGAGCTCAAAAAGGAGACGTCAAGCCCCTCTGAGGGAGACGTTGGCCCTTTTTAGGCAAGATCAGCATCTAGGAAGAAAAACGTTGGCCCTTCTAGGCCTCCTACAAGCTGCCACACATGCCAAATGATCCCAACACACTGCCACATGCTCCAGAAAACGTCCAACTGCCTCAGGTGATGTCCTGTCCATCAAAAGAAATCGTCCCATCTACAGTGGGTGATCCCCCCTGGGTCGGGCTCTGCTAAGGTGTCCTGGTGGAACGTCCTTCTGTCTTCTTTGTGAAAATTATCATCACAATGTTTTCCTACCTCTACCATCCCAACAACTATCTGATGGGCTCTTCAGCCCCATGGAGTTCCGAACTAATCATATCCCCATGTGTACCGGTCCACTGGTACCTGTCCGCCGGGTATGGTCCTGTACATCAAAGACTACGCCCTCCATGGGCTCATCAGTACTCGAGATCATAGCAATGTCAGTCATATTTCATCATCAAAGTTATCAAATACATGCATGAAATCCCTAGCATATCATCTAAGAGCTCAAAGACATTACACAGATCTACTATACAAAGCTGAAGAAACCGACAAAATAACCTATTTGGCTAATATCCACAAGATAAGGAAAGTTTCCTCAGAAGATCATTCAAGCCATGTTTTATGAGGTGATGTGGTCTAGGGATGTCCAGTCATAGTAAGGCCAAGGGAAAGTGTTGTCTGTGGGTGCCTTTGTAGGAGGCGAGTTGTACCCGTCATGGATGCATTTTTTCCAAGCCCTTTATTGACTTTATCTTTTTATTTAATGCTTTTCTTTATTTTTTACTTCAAGGTCTGACCATAGGACACTTCCTTGGCGTGGTGACCAGATTTGACAGTGTTACCCACTGGTATCTTCGTAGAGATGATAAGGCTAGCTCGTGATGAGACCCCCTTTCCCTTGGCCATGCAACCAAAGGTCATTGCCCTGGCGTGGTGACCATATGATGGCAATGTCATACTACTGAATACCTATGAACATAATGGGCCAGCTCGTGATGAGACCTCCCATCCTCTTGGTTAGGTCTTGTTTTATTATTTTTCTTAGGGTCCCTTTAGTTTCTTATCGAGAGGCTTTTTATTTCCTTCTCGGGGATCCCCTGCGTGAAGCTTCTCTAGGTTTTATTTCCTATGGATTTTATCTTTTACCAGCTTCTTTTACCCCCTGGGCCTTTAGCCTCTTCTTCCCACAAGATAAAGTGTAACCCTCGAAAGGTCATCCTAATGGCTGGACTAGGGGAATGGGATGGATGTGCGGGAGATAAGATGTAAAATGATAAAATGGTGGGAGCGGACGATGGCTCTGCAAATCCCCCTTAGTGGCTAACCAAAACTCATGAATATCAACTTCCTAAGTCACCCCACCAATTACCCCAACAATGGTCAAGTGGATTAGTGTAAGATCCAAGCAGTCATCAGAAATGGAAGGAACCTAATGCAGATATAAGAAGGTTATAACGATCAAACATGAAACATACCATGATACCTTGGACCAATTACCTCATGGAGCAAGATTCATCTCTAATGCAAGTCCAATCCGATGGTGATGGAAGTTGTTGTTGTTGACAGGAAAAGTCTGGTGAAGAAGAAGAATGGGCCATACTAGGTCGATCCTGCCCTCGGTACTTCATGTCTAGGACCTGTGGGCCTCGAGACATGATCTCCTAGTTATCCCTAGATATCGGGGATAAAACACACCAATATGGGTATCAAAGACTCCGATGGAAATTTGGTTCTGAAATACCATGGGGATCTACACAGATACATCCAAATTGAAATGGATTTTCTGGACATCTCATCACTCGGTGTTGCTTATCGATGTGTTGTTAAAATCGAGCAGAAATTTAAGCACCAGAACAAATGACAATTTGGGTCTGCAAATCTGCAACAACCAAAGTATGATAAAGATGACCCTAACAAACAGTGTTCTGAAAACCAATTCAAGCCACAGGAAAAGAAGGTTCATAGGAAGACAAAGAAAGACACCGGAAAATGGTGTGATTTCCACAAAATCCCCTGGCACAACACCAATGAATGTCACTCAAAAAAATAATTGGTGGCTGATATTAAAGAGAAGAAGCCAAACCCTGATTCATAATTGGACTCTGAAAATACTGGTAAAAGACAGATCATTGACGCAGATCCCAATGCTATTGTCGTGACCGCAACAATTCAACCAGAAGAACCAACAGATCTTGAAGAGGGGGAGAGCCTTTCTCATTCACAGATGTGGGTGAAGGGGACCCTGTTGCATTTTATTGTTGATAGAGGAATCGAGAAGAACCTCATCTCAACAAAGGTCATCAAATATTTCGGATTGTCAACAACACCACACTCGCAACCATTAAACATCGAGTGGTTTCGCCAGGGACGAGATCTATGTGTCAGCGAATAGTGCCTATTGTCATATGACATCCAACCCTTCAAGGATGAGGTATTTGTTGGATTACTGAGAGGGGAGGTGAATCAGTAATAACATAATTATAAACCTTTTTCTTCAAATGTTATATCAATGTAGAATTATTATCCAATAATGAGCAGTAATAAATAAACAATCACACACATACACAGTACACCAGTGTTTTACGTGGAAACCCAAATCG
>JZKD02S1622785.1:1377542-1399407 GCA_000966675.3 Picea glauca
ATGAGGGTCCTCCAACTTCGTAAGGCCATAACTCTCAAACCGTGAGGATTTATGTGACGTTCCACATACCACCAGAAATGGAATGACATGTAATATCCATATAGAATAGTATTACTTGGAAATATATCAAAACTCATATCATTATCCATCAGACAAACTTGGGTTCATTACCCAAACCTGGGTTCTCCAACTTCTCATGGCCATAACTCTCTAACCGTGAGGAGTTATGTGATGTTCCACATACCACCTGAAATAGCATGACAAGAAATATCCATATAGGATAGTTGCACTGATAAATTCATTGGCATTCATCTCATTATTCCACAAATAAGCATGGGTTCTCTAACCATACTTCTAGGATAACTCAATCCGCAAAGCATCTTCCCATGAGGGATTTCACCGTAAGGGGACCACTTTGGATTTCATCCATTTCTACTTATTATCAACCATGAAAAGACAATAATGAGTCATATTTACATCAAACAATCTTGGGTCCATTACACAACCTTTGTGCTACGGGTATTTCTTCAAGGGTTGACATCAATGACAACCAAACTTAATCAACAGGATCTCGGTGCTGCTAACTTCATTCTGGGAATGGAGATGAAAAGTGATCATGCAAAAAAGAAACTTTGGTTGAATCAGAGAAAATATGTTTAGACGATATTGCAGAGGTTTAATATGCATGGAAGTAAATCAGTCAAGGTTCCTATTCCTATAGGTGTAAAGTTATTTGCAGATCAGTGTCCTAGGACACAGGAAGAAGAAGAGGACATGTCCCATGTTCTATATGCCAGTGCAGTTGGTAGTTTGATGTATGTAATGGTTTTTACTAGACCATACATTGCACATGCAGTGGGATGTTTGTGCAGTTATATGTCAAAACCAGGGAAGGAGAATTGGACATCATTAAAGAGGGTCTTCATTTATCTTTGTGGAACTACCAGTTATGGATTGTGCTACCAAGGAAGACCAAGATTGGACAGAGTGGTGGACATACATGGATTTGTTGATGCAGACTAGGCTGGAGATCTGGATCACAAAAGATCTACATGTGGGTATGTGTTTAACCTATTTGGAGGAGCAATCAATTAGATGAGCAAAAGACAGGCTGTAGTGGAACTCTGAACTACATAAGATGAATAGATGACAACCATGTTCGTTGTGGAGCCTGATTATCTTCCTGATTTAGAGGTCTTTTACCTTCAACCGTGTTTATACCCCATGAAGTATTTACACCCCAGAAGTATGTACACTCTTCAACGAGGAGGAGTGCAGAGGGGAGGTACCCTCTCTGCGGGGTCCGGGGGGGCTATTCCCCCGATTGGGGGGACTGGGGGCAATCGGGGATTCGGGGGCGAAGCCCCCGAAGAAAAAATTGCCTTGTAAAAGTATATTGTAATTTCATTGTAAATCTTGACCGTTCATTATAAGGTCGCAAATCTAACGATAGAGATTATGTTAGGGATTTTTTCCCTAGAAGGCAACCCTCTTTTATGAGGGAAATGTATTGCATCTATGTATGTTGGCGAGTATTATATTCTGAGAGAGGATACTGTGAGAGAAAGAAGAGGAAGTTACAACGGGTTTTGCTATAGGTTGTATCCCTTCATTTTGCTGGATAATAATAAAGAAAGGACCTGGCAATTTCTTTGGTGGACGTAGCCCACACTGGGTGAACCACATAAATCTGTGTCTCTCTTGTATTGTGTATCTTCTGTGTTTTGTTTCCACATATGTTTTATTTTATTGCTCCGTGGTCCTATTTTTCTAACAAACCACTCATGCAAGCAAGGAAGAAGTATAGTTACAAAGATTAGATTGTGACAGTCATAGTGCAATATTCCTGGAAAAGAACCCAACTTATCATTTGAAGACAAAGCATATTGATGTTCAATATGACTTTGTGAGAGACATGGTTGAAGAAAAGAAGGTGCTGCTGGAAAAGGTTGACAGTTTGAAGAATGTTGCAGATTCATTGACAAAGTTTGTGAGCACAGAAAAGTTCTCATGGTGTAGAGTAACAATGGGCATTGCTGCCCTGGATTGTTGACTATATAATCATGTGAACCCCTGTATGCAAAAGAAACAACAAGTGGGAGAATGTTGGGTATGTGTTATATTCTTTGCATGTGTGTGTGTAGGCGCGTCAGATTCGACAATTGCGTTTGATGATCCCAACTTCCTTTGTTCTTTGTGTCATGTGCGCCAAGAGATTTCCTAGGGGGGTCCCAGGGGGGGCCAGGTATGGCCCCCCTGGTTACATGCAACATTCATCTCCGGGATGCAGGCCGGAGTTGATGGGGTTCGGGGAAGCACCCCGAAATTGTTTTTGGGCGATTTTTTCTATTTTAGCAGATTTTGCTATTTTTATCATTTTTCTAAATTAATCCCAGATTAAGGGATTAGGGTTTTGGTAGCTAAGGAATACCTAAAAACATTGTATATATTGTATGGTGAATGGTGAAATTAATACAATAAAGAGTTGAAAGGTGAGACACCAAGGAAGGCTGGTTTTCTCGTAGTGAAGTGTTTCTAGTGTAAATATCTGTGTACTATGTGTATGAGCCATTGATTAATTTATATTTTTCTTAAGAATCTATATGCATTTATTTAATTCACAGGTTTAAAACTTGCACTTTTCGGGTTAAATAATGACCATTGGATGAAGTCAAGTTACTCGAGGTTTACACTTCGGGGAATCTCACTTTGGGAGAATTGGGAAGTGGAGAAATCAAATTACCTAAAGTCTCGAAGTGGACATGAGTCGTCTGATCAAAGGAACACTTTTGGAAGTATCCTGACCATTAGATCAAGGAGAAGAACATGTGCCACATGAAGAGATATACGTTAGCAAGGACACGTGGCATAATCAGATGATGACAAGTGTCAAGGTCTCATAGGCACTTTAGGCATACATAAGCCACGAATCTAAGTGACATGTGGCAACCACTAAGTCAGTGCCACGTCAACAAGTGACGTCATCAAGTTACGTCACTCCAAGAGTTTTTACTTCGGGAGTCTCACCACCAACAAATGCTCGAAGCCCCGAAGTTCTGAAATGAACGAGAACCATTCATTGTGCAAATAAACTCCAACCATCTGATCTACTTCGATGAAATGAACTCCGGAAGATTGTGAAGGAAAAATCACCCAAAGTGCCGAAGGCCGAAGTTAATGTTAACCATTGATCTAATTTATGAGCGTTATCGACCATTGATCAAGCACAGTGGAAGGATAGAATAAGCGTAAACTATGAAGTGACGCTAACCGTCGATCTACTTCGGAGAGCGTTCTCAACTGTTGAAGATTATGGACACGTGTCTTTTATTCGAGAGATTTGTAAAGAGACTGGAAGTCGTGAAGGATGAAGTACTGAAGTACCGATAGTCATCCATCTCATCGAGAGATTAAAATGTGACCGTTGATTCTGATAAGTGATCAAGCACTCGCTTGGCCTAGTGCCTGGTCACCAGCTGTGATTGTATGGAATAAAGAAACAAAGGGAAAAATAAGAGGCAACGCTTAAATCAATGAGCCCATGGTTTTGCGTATATGGTCAAATGTAAATGGTTTGAAGGAAGCGCCTCATACAAATTTAATTCGATAGAGAGTTAGCACTAGACAAATACAGAGAATCGATAAAAGATCAAATATGAACTGTTGGTGAACTAAGAACACAACAAAAGCATGGGTACAATATGATGAGTCGATTCATGTCTGTGATCAACTCATGAAGACAGAAGAACCAACACACAGTCATGATTAAAAGAGAGTTAATTCATGAACATTATGAATAAAGGATAAAAGGAAAAATGATATTAATTAAAGATTAATATTATCATTTAAATGAAAAGGTACAATGGTTCAAATATCAAAAGAGACAATGATTCAAATTCACACCAGTTGGAAGACTGTATAAACAAGAAGGAATGGTGAGAAGATGTGTATTTGAATTTGTTGAAGTATATATATTTATATATAATGGATTGAATGAAGGTTCATTCTATCAGGTTGGTGCCTGTTTACAAGCTGGGTCTTGTATGAGGATTGAATTCCTCACATCTCAGTTGGATCTCAGATCAACAAGCTGGGACTTGTTACGAGGGTTGGATTCCTCATTTCTCAGTTGGATATGAGAACTACAAGTTGGGTCTTCTAACAAAGAGTTGGGTCTCTCATAATTTTTTGAAGATGACATTCAAATACCGATCTTATGTATTCATTTGAGTTAAAATAATTAATAAATAATTTATTCTTTTATATATTTTGGTTGAGAAAAATGAAATAAATATATGTTGTTCAGTTAATTTATGAAAAGTGGAAAATTGTCCAAAGTTTTGTGACACTGATTCACCCCCCCCTTAGTGTCAAGTATCCATTTCAACACTCTCATTCCACATCAGTATCTACCTATGTGTCAAAATGGTCCCCTTTCTTGTCCAATTATGATCGAAATCAACGTGGATTATGTATAGTTTTTATTACATAATTAAAATTTGTAATATCTTGGTAGAAGGGGCCTCTTTGCAGGTATGCTATGTCGATTTGCTGGAAATAAAAAATAAGAGTTTAACAATAAGTAAATTGACAATGATTCTCTGGATAGGGCCATCTCGTAGGGTGGTTCTACAAAATATTTCAATCATCTGAAACTGTACCGAAGATAATGTAATGAGAGGATTCTTTTACAAATCATTACCATTATGTGGAGCCCCAAAATCATTTTCCACACTAAACACACAAAAATAACTCAACCTCATAAGAACACCACCTTTTCTTCTTAATTTTTCATATATTTCTTTTTCCAAAAAATTATAAAACTAAAAATATTATAATAATAAATTTAATGATGAATTAAATGATAAATATTAACATATAGTCTTAGTGATTATGAAATAAATTAAGAGAATTTTGTTCAAATCATTTTTCATTCTTTTTTATTCACCCATATATTATGTTATATGGAACTAAAAATATAGTGATAATAAATTTAATGTAGTTAAATAAACATTCATAAAAGAAAAATAATTATAAAAAATAAATTATTAGAAGATGACACAACTAAGTGAATTCTTGTTCACATGATTACAGTATATTTTATTTCATAAAAGTAAAATATATACATTATGTGGGTATATTTTATTTCATAAAAGTAAAATATATACATTATGTGGGTGCTATTGGCATTACATAGATAAATGGTGAATGTTTCATCACTCATTTAGGTCTAATGGGATCAATCAAGAGATAGAGTCTGAATGGATCAATTGTTTCCATTGATCGAGCAGATTATCAATGGATTTGTGTGGCAAGTTCCGGCATAGATTCCTCTCGCAAACCTACCTTCTCTCGGCTCCCGAATTACTGTTATAGCGAACATAATACAGAATGCGGAATAGGGCTGCGGATTACTCCTCCACTACGTGAGCTTACTTGGTAAAATCTTAAATATTATAGAATGGTGAATTTTTTAAATCTTTCCCTTTACGAAATTTTGGAGTAATAAGTGGGTTTTATTAAGGGGGTTTTATATGTTTTTTTAAGGAGAGATTAAAATTTTAAAAATAGTTTATTCCAAGGGGAATTTAAGGATCTTCCTTTTTAAAGGAGAGTAACCAAAATTTGACGTACAATTAAAAAAAAATATTTCATGTTTAGTTAGTACATGAAAGGTTGATTGTTAAATAGTAAATTAAAATGCATTCATTAGTTTCATAGTTGGAATTGTGTTTTCTTGAAAGTAAAAAATATTCTTATTATTCTTATTTTTAATGATGTGAGATGATATTTATGAAACAAAAAATGATGCCAAAGATGACAACCATGATAATAACAGAGATGATAGTGAGCCAACGGAATCCATAGATGATAAGGAGCTTGTAATCTGGAAGAGTAAAGACAAAAATGCATATGCTCTAATTGTTGCCTTAGTCAAGAGGTTTGATGCCTCTATTAGTCAAGAGGTAACCATGCATATAATTTCCTGTAAAATTGCTTGTTCTGCTTTAAAGGAACTCAAAGATCTTTATGATTCTCATTCAGAACTTGAGATTATTCAACTGTTAATGAAGTTATTTAATTTAGAGATGAAGGATAATGATCCAATGAAACTAGCCTCTGAAATCATAACTCTCTATCATGATATTGAAGCCACTGGTGTAAAGGTTGATTTACAGTTACGTACTTTTATTAAATCTCTTTACCCTACTATTCACATTATCTTGAATCTCTTCAAGCTAGTGAAAAGATAAAAAACATGACCTTTTATAAACTTGTTGAGAAAATTGCAGAGAGAGAAAAAACCTTTTGGAGGAAGGGGAAACTTCCAAATGCTAATACACTGTCTCTTGCACAACAAGGGCATCAGATCAATGATGAATTTGCCAGACATGAAACTAGAAATAAAGATCAAGTCAGAAAACAATTTGGTAAAAAATATCAAGGTGATAGACAACATTCTCAACAACAACACCAGCACAAGCAAATTCTACAGTGCCATAGATGTGGAAAAGTGGGTCATACTTCCAATAATTGCAGAACTCTTTGGGAAAATATTCGTGACAAGAGAGAACAAACTAAAGACAAATGTAAGAAACCACTAAACAAAGGTAATCCACCTGAATCTGCACATTATGTTGTATCACATTGTAATCTTGGCATTGAAGAATTTTTTAGTACTTCATTTTCTTCTTGGAATGACACTTGGTTGTTAGATACTAGAGCCACATGCCATATGACATTTAAAAAATAATTCTTTGAGACATTTAGTGATCAAATTAATGGAGTAGTTTACTTTGCAGACAAGTCTTAGTTAAAACCTTCAGGAATTGGATCAATAAGACTTAAATTGCTAGGATTTGTTGATTATATAATGATGTTATTTATCTTCCCTAGTTAAAGAGAAATCTAATATTTAATGACTTTTATTGATGACTATACGAGGATGTGCTGGGTTTATTTGTTAAAACAAAAATCTTAATCTTTTGATACATTCAAAAATATTCACTCGTGGATTAAAAATGAAACTCAACTCAATATTGGAACCCTTAGATCTGATAATGGTGGTGAATACACATCTAAGGATTTTGAAAAATATTTATAGAAGAATGGTATTAAACATGAAACCATTGTTCCTTATAATCCACAACAAAATAGTGTGGAAGAACGTATGAATAAGACTTTGTTAAATATGGTCAGATCAATGATGTTTTTTAAGAATGTTAAATTAATGTTTTGGGTAAGAGGCGGTTCTTTGTGCTGTCTACATAAAAAATAGAAGTCCTTCAACTACACTTCACAACCAATCTCCTTATGAAATGTGGCATGACCATCTTCCTGCCATCAAGCATTTAAGAGTTTTTGGCTCTACCTGTTATGCATTGAAATTTGAACAACAACGAAATAAATTGGAAGCAATAAGTAGAAAGTGTATTTTTCTAGGATATTCTAATACTTCAAAAGCTTATAGATTGTATGATGAAGAAAACAAAAAGTTTATTGTTTCTAGAGATGTTGTATTTCTTGAATTTGACAAAGATCCAATCATTGTTGATAAACAACTTGCTCGTCTTGATATATTTCACTCTAAAAAATTATATAATGAATGGGATAATGATCTTCCAAATCTTGAAGGGGGGATTCATGTTCTAGTTCAATCTTTGGAATTTCAATTTCCTTCCACAACTTCCTCTTCTTCCAATTCTCCATTAGAGAATGAGGATAGTTCGAATGACAATAGAGATTCTGAAGAATCAAAATCAACTCTAGAAGAATCTATTCTTCAATCTATTTCAAAGACTCTTGAAACTGAGCAATCATTGCAACCACCAGTACATAGATCAACACGGATCAAGACATTTCCAAGAAAGTATGATGAATTCATCACACATGTTGCACATGCAGATGAATTTGGCAAAACAGAGACAAGAATATCTGCTAGATAGAGTGAAGAAAATGCAGACGATGTTACTTCAAGCTAAGGTAACAATTCCCATAGTTCATATGATTGTGAAATAAAATTATCTGTTGTTGATGAACCTGCTTCCTTTCAAGAAGAAGAAACCAATGAAGCATGGAGAAGTGCAATGCAGAGAGAGTATGTTGCTCTCATAAAAATTGGAACTTGGAGGTTGGTGGACCCTCCATTCATAATCAAACTTATTGGTTGCAAGTGGGTATATAAGAACAAGTATAAAGATGATGGCTCTCTTGATAAACACAAATCAAAACTTGTAGCAACAGGATATGCTCAGAAACAAGGTGTTGACTACAAATAAAAATTTTCTCCTACAACAAAATGGGGCACTATTTGAACTATGTTCTCTTTAGTAGCACATAAAGGTTGGAAAGTTCATCATATGGATGTTAAGACCTCCTTCTTGAATGGAGAATTGAAAGAAGATGTTTACATGACTCAACTTGAAGGTTTTACTATCAAAGGTCAAGAGCAGAAGGTATGTAAATTGGTAAAATATTTATATGGTTTGAAGAAAGCACCTCATACCTGGTATGAAAAATTAACTGAGCACCTTCTAAAATTGAACTGCAAGCATTTCAATATAGATGATACAACTCTATTTGTGAATAAAGTTGGTAAATCAATTGTATATCTAGTTGTATATGTTGATGCTTTGTTGATCATGGGAAATAATGATGATTATATAACATCCATTAAAAAAGAGCTGAAAAATGTTTTTGATATGATTGATTTGGCTTGCTTCGTTATTACTTAGGAATTGAGGTCACTCAAAATCATAATTTCATTTTTATTTCTCAAAATAAATATATTGGAGAGTTATTGTGTAGATTTGGAATGCAATACTGTAATCCTATTTCTACTCCAATGGAGCAAAATATGAAGATTTCTTCCAATGAAGGAAATGCTTTTGAACATGCAACCAAGTATAGGCAACTTGTTGGGAGTTTGATTTATCTCACTACTACTCGTCCCGATATTACCTTTGCAGTAGGAATTCTTTCCAGATTTATGCATCAACCCTGTGAAGGACACTGGGTAGCAGCGAAACAAGTGCTCAAATATTTAAAAGGAACTCATACTTTTGGTCTAAAATACTCAAAGGTATCAGACTTTCATCTTATTGGATATTCTGATTCTGAGTTTGATGGAGACAAAGAACATGGGGTGTCTACTTCAAGTTATTTGATGTGTCTTGGATAAAAAACTATCACTTGGAGATCAAGGAAACAATCAGTTCCTGTTGATTCTACAATTGAAGAAAAATATGGCGCAACAACTCAAGACACAAAAGAAATTGTGTGGCTTAGAAAAATTCTTGAAGACTTGAAGAAGAAACAATTGACTTTAACACATCTACTTGTTGACAACACATCAATAATTCAATTGAAAAAGAATCCAAGATTTCATGATCGAACCAAGCATATCAACACCAAATATCACTTGATTCGACATCATTTTGAGACCAAAACCATTCATATGAGACATTGTTCCACTTCAGAAAAAATTGCAGATATTTTTACCAAAGCTTTTTTACGCAAAAAATTTGAACGATTCCAAATATTGCTTGGCATGATTGATGTCCCTTCAGATTAAGGGGAGACTGTTATACTAATCCTTCAGGAATAATGTAATCCTAGTTAACTAGAGGTTAACTAGAAGTCAATTTTTAGTTTTTGGTGGTTTAACTGTCCAAGACATAATTGTTCGGGACTAACAATTTTGCTTTTTCTTGTATATATTTCTGCATTTCTACAACCATGGGTGAAATGAGGGCATGTTGTATGTGGAGCGAGTAGGAGGGGGTGATTGTGATCAGATCAATGACTTTTCAAGCCATGTTTATAGAGTGTAACTCAAATATAGAATTCCCTCCTCCAATTTGTGAAATACTTGAGGATTATGAGACCCAAATAAAACATACTTGCATTTGCATTCCAGTGCGTCAACCAATGAATGATGAGTGGAAAAAGATGTTGAAAACATATTTCAGGACTAAACATAATGAAGAGAGGAGAGAGCACAACATGGCTTCGGATGCTATGGAAAACTACACGGATCAAGAGCCCAAGGACACTCACATGGCTTGAACTAGAGAATGAAAGAATGTCAGAAAAGGATTAATAGTAGAATTCAGGAATCCCTCCTTAATATTGCCAAGGTTGATAGAGATATTAATCAAATTTATACTAATTGGATGGTTTAGAGTGGATGGTTTCTCTACCTCTATGGTAGCAATAAAGGTAGTAAATTTTTATGTTGTCGACAGTAAAGGAAGTGTATTTATTTCCAATGCATTTCTAACCAAAACCTTGGTGAAGTCTAAGAATACCAAGTCTAATGATATGATAGATAATGACACCCATATTTTCCAAGTGCTAACCTTTGGAGGTCCTATTCTAGGCCTCACAACCTTATCATTTATAGCAGGTGTCGTCAATGTGTTTTGCTCTATTTTTTGGTCTGTGTTTATTGCATTTGAAAGAAGAGTTGGTAAATGGTATGATATACATTCCATGCCACCATCTATACCTATAGTTTTAGTGATAATTGTAGCCATTGGTATTGGTTTGGGAATGGACTTCTTGCATTTGTATTTGAATTTGAAGGATAAAGCAGAAAATCCAAAAATGATTCATCCCATAAAGCCAATTTTTGCAGTGATGGTTCTAGAGATTATGTGCATTGCGTCAGGTAGTGTAGAAACATGATCTTTTGGTATAAATCCCTTTAATAAATGGGTTTATAGCGCTATGCAAACCCTCGCTTGGTGAAGTGGGGAATTGGCATCTATCTTCTTGGTGAATTGCATTCAGACTCTAATTCCGAATATAATTGGAACAATGAAATTATGTTGTATTCTTCGACATTCTTCCTCAATTTCATCTTAGCTGCAGTTCAGTGCAAGAGTGGAATTTTGTTGTATTATTCAGAATTATTCCTCCATTTTTTCATAGTTGCAGTTCAATGCAAGTGGAAATATGCCATAAGAACAATAAGTCTCTATGAGATTTGTATTTAGCATTAAGCAGAATAAATCTTGTGAGATTTAGCATTAAACAAAATAAGTTTTGTGAGATTTAGAATTAAGAAGATCCTTATTATGTACACTCGTACTTATTGGCTTTGAATGGAATGGATTATCATTGTAATTCTACATCACTTTTTTCATTTATTTTCATTTTTCCATTAAAATCAAGATATATATATATATATATATATATTTAATTGTCTTTCATATGAATCTATGATTCTATCCCATTTTTTTAATTAATGTTTGAAATTGTCTTTCATAATGAATCAAACAGGATGTAACATGAAATTATTTACAGTTATAAAGTCATTGGACTCCTTAAAATATGGAAACACATATTAAAATACAAGAAAAAGGATCATGAAAAGTTATTAGTGTAGAATCTGAAAATATATATAAACACTTAAATTGTGGCAATAATGATTCCGAGTGATATGTATTAGAATATTCTATTTGTTCTCCTATTCTTCTTTGAGCTCAATAATAAATGAGGAATCTGTGATGCTATATAGGCACACCAAGTCTTGAGAAACCACTCATAGTTATTTTTCTACTTCTCAAACCTTTCCCTTGTAGGAGGAAATGAAGATCTAAACAATAACTAACTAGAGGAACTAGATTAGGGTGTTTTATCTTACCCAAAAATTCAAATTCTACTTCTGCCTCCTCATCATTGAGTATTATTTCATGAAACAAGATATTAACGACCACGTGGACACCACCTGCCAAAACAATCCTATATACATGTCCATATCTTCCTTCTTGTCAACATCTATAAGCGATGTAAGTGAATCTGGCCCAAATGAAAATGGACTAGACATATGTTTGTCTTCTCTCAAGGACCTCTTATTTACAAACCATTTTTCTTTTTGTATGCATTCAAATGCTATAAAATCAAACCTACTAGAAGACATTCCAAGGCAATTCCTAGTGCCAACCAATATGGACTCTAGTGTGTTGTTTTCCTTCAACAAAGTGTGGATTTACAACTATAGAGCATGAATATGACGCACCTCTAAATGCTATTGGAAATATTGTGAGATAATTGTACATGCATATCGTTAGGTTGTTTTAAGAAAAATTAAAATATGTCATTGTCTCTAAATTCATTAATAGTTCAATGGGGATATTACCAATCAAATAGTTTACTAGGATATCCAAGTAAGTAAATTAAGTTTACCAACTGTAGGAGGAGGAATGTGTCCAATTAAAAGGTTTTGTGAGACATTCAAGACTCTCATATTCGTAAGGTTGAATATTTTTGAAGGAATGGGTTTGCTAAGATGACATGCATAGATATTCAAATATTCAATCTACCACAAAAAACTTATATTTGGAAAAGGGTTTAGGTATAAATTTTTCTCATCTAGATTCAGATGTTGTAAAGATCATAGGTTTCTCAAATTCCACATGATTCTTCTACTAAATATCTTGTAAGACATATCTAGCAAAGTCAAACGAAGATAGTTGAAGAACTCTTGTGGTATCTACCCTCCAAACAAGTTTTCACTCACATGAAGCTCTATCAAAGCAGATCCTAAAATGACATGCAGGTTATCTAATAAATTGTTCATTCTTAGTCTCAGTGCCAATATCTTAGGAATATCCCCCAAATTAGGATTGACAGGCCCAGTGAATGCACTTTTGCTGAGTTCTACTATCCCCAAAGAAGTTACATTAGCCAATGAATTTAGAGGACTTGTAAAGAGATTTTGTTCAAGATATTCAACAAGCTAGACATAGATGGTACCTGGGAAAATTGAAAATCCTTGATTTGGCGTTCAAGATGATTTTTCACAAGATTCAGTGTCCTCATCTCTAGAAGAAATTGGATTAATATCCAAGGAATTCATTCTACTATCAAGAGCTAAGACACCTAGAAGAGATAGTATTGAGCACTAATCCATTATCTAGCAATGTGATCCAAAAGTTAGGTTATGTTGTAATATAGGGAAAAGTAGGGAGATTAATCGGTAGATCATTACATAGACATCATAGAGATACATGTATACAAATAGACATAGATATAGATATACACAAGTAATGAGAGCCCAAGGAAAAGTCCTTTTATTATATGATAGAACAATACAACATAGTTACATCCAACCTCTTACATGAATCTAATTGAGCCTTCATGTGCTTGTGTATTTATACCTCTTTCAGGCAGTTGTAATTACTTATCTACCTGGGTCAGTCGGTTAATAGGTACTCCAACTGTCCTCTACTTATAACTACGTCGGTCGTCTGACTAGTTCTAAGTCGACCATCGGGTCTAGTCGATAGAGTCGACTATCCCCTACAACATCTCCCCCCACCTTAATTCATTTCTCATCCCAAGCAAGTGGGGATTATAAAAAATAATTTTTCATACTTTGATTATAAAATTACAATATGGAGAAGTAGAATATGAATAGAGAAAGATAAAAATGTAAGAAGAGGAGACAAAGTCTTTATATGGTCAGTCAAATTAAAGTATTATTTCCGACTGTTTTGTTGTGCCCTGATTTTCACTGCTGGTGTTGTTGAATTCCTTGCTCTTTTCCCTTTCGGCACTAACTTTGAAGGTGGTCTGAATAATGCTAGGGGATGAATGATTTTTTTGTTGGATGAAGTCACACCATGTGTCGATCACCTGTTGTTCATCCAGATTTAGTACTTTGGACTGGATAATCAAGTTGACTTTCTCTGTTATACTTGATGTTTGGAACATACATGATTCTTGTTCGAATTTATGTTCTGCAACTTTAATTTTATACTTGAGCTGGATGAGATGACTGGCTGCTTGGTCGATTTCCAATTGCACTTTGTGTCCTTCCTTTTTCCATTCTCATTCTTGCTGGAAAAGTTGCATCTCCATTTCTTTTTCTTTTTCCAGCTGTGTGGTGATGGCTTCTTTAATTTTGATATCAATGGATGAGTTTCTTTCTCTTTCTATACTTTTGATTGCAGCCTTTTGTATCCGAATTTTGCTGAATGCCTCTGCAAAATGAGTTGGCCACTCACTTACCACATAATTTAGTATGCTAGCTTGTTTGGTCATATTATCAATATTCTTCTTGAAGCCTTTCATATTATTTCGTTCTTTTTCTAAGGTTGTGTCCATCTGATCCTGCGTTGTTTGAAATTCCTTGGAAGCTAAGTCACATTGTTGTTTGACTTCTTATTTTTATTTTTTCAGAGCCACTACTTGTTGTTGGTATTCCATACTAGTTTTGATCATTTTGTCGATAAGCTCTTTAAATCCTTCTAAGGGGTTATGTACTTCTAGTATCTGATCTATCCCCTCGTCCAACTTAGCTTCTTATGTGCATCCCTCCAAGATGTTCTTTGTCTCTTGCTTTCGTCTCTCGACTCAACTTCCTTATTTTATCACCTTTTTCCATCCCCTTGCTGACTCTTTTGAAATGGATCCATGTAAGTTGAATAAGTGTTTGTCAGAAATAGTGGTTGTGTCGAACAAGGCCTCAACCATGGGACTTTAGGGATTAATTTTTCCAATCGTTTTAATAGTGATCATGGGCATCTTATTTTTCCTTATTTTGTCTACAA
Organism: Picea glauca; assembly: GCA_000966675.3. Classification (NCBI taxonomy): domain Eukaryota; kingdom Viridiplantae; phylum Streptophyta; class Pinopsida; order Pinales; family Pinaceae; genus Picea; species Picea glauca. The sequence goes on from JZKD02S1622785.1 coordinate 1,392,104, forward strand.
ATTTTGATGGCTATCCCTCATTTGACGATGTCTGTTGTGTCGTCAGAGTGCTCTGTTCATCTATTTGATCTTTGTCTATTTTCTCTTGTGGATTGTTTTGTGCCTCTATATCCTCTTTGTCATGGGGATCTTGGGTTGTCCCTTTTGTGATAATCTGATCAGGATCAATAGGATTTTCCTCAGGTAAAGGCCTCTTAGGCTGAAAACTTTCAATGCTCTCCATTTGTATGCTAGGGATGTTTCTTTCTTGCTCTGCTTCCATGGCACTCTAGTCATCCTCATCTCAATGTGTCTCAAATATCCTCAATACTTCTTCTTGTTGATCCAATGACTCAAATGGATGGATTGTTTTCTTTTGTGTCGGGATGGTTGGCTCGCTGACTTATATTGATTCAACAGGATGTTGTGGTGACATTGGTTTTCTAGTTGTTTGCTGTTGTATCCATTATGTGTCAATTTCCTCGACCGAATCCTTTTGCTCCATGTTGAGAGTTTCATATTAAAATCATTTGTTTGTTGCTTCATATGATTCTTGATTATGAGTTGGCTCTCCTTTTTCTTTGTTGTCAATTCTTCTTCAATCAGAACTGGTTCTACTAGAGGTGATTCCCTGGTCAAGTGAATTACTACATCAGAGGTCCTTTTCTTACTTGGTGTTACTCTTGGAATTATTTTCCATTATGTTGTGTTTATAGTGATCTTTGTTGGGATGACATAAGTAGTTGTGCTCTCTAGGTTTTTCTACCTTTTTGTCCCTCTTTTCTCAATTTTCCTAAGAGTTCTTTTGATGTTTTTGAACTTCTTCTTTTGTTCTTTAGATTTTTATAAGGCCTCCTTCATTTCTGGTCTGACTGAGGAACTATATAGTTTCTTCATGACAACAATGTCTTTTCAAGTTTGCTTCAGCTTCTTAGTGATTATGGTGATAATACTTGTCATTTTCTCTTGGATAATGGGGTCATTGAAGTTGATGCCTGCTTCTGACTAGAATGTTTCTATCCAAATCTCCTCAGTGTCAATATCGAGTGCTTCTGTCTTGGCAACCTTCTTCCCCTTGTTCTTTTTGGTCAGTTTCTTTATTTTAAATGGGGAAGGATTTGCAGGTACGATAGTTAGAGGTTGTAAGTCTTCAACAAAAGGAACAATGTAAATAGTTTCTTCTCTTTCTTCTTCTTGCTCCCTGTTAGTCAGTGGAAATATTATAGGTACCCCTACTTTTTGTGCTTCAAGTGGAATTTCTAAGTTTTGGTTAATTTATCTTTCTAGCTCCGTGAAGATTTCTTCCATTGTTGGTTGGTAGTGTATTTCTTTTGGTTTGGTGTTGACGTGACACCACACCATAACTTTGTGCAGTCGAGTTCAAGTTGAATATGACAGGGAGATGGAAGTGCTCGACGGATTACTTGTTTGACCTGCCATTTTGGGTACTATCTTTCAATCCTATGATCCACATTCATAATATCTCTTCTAATGGAAGTGAGTTTGATGTACCTGATTGATTAGAGGATAAGACTATGTACTTTTCCATTGTTGGGATTTTCTTCAATGTGAATGTTGCTTCTCCGATAGGCTCGTATTGTTCCATTTCTAGTCAGTTTAGTAGTGAAGGAAATTTGATGGCATTGTCTGCATCTTGAACTCCCTTGCAATTGGTTTTGATCATGTCAGCCAAGTGTTCCTCTCAATTAAACCCTTTTGCATTCTAATATACTTGAGTTATTTCTTCGACTATTTTCATATTTACGTCGAATGCCCTACCTGCTGGTGTGAAGCACAAATAAATTATTTTGGCAGTCCATCGGGCTCTTAGGTCGGTAATTTTTTTGATCAGCAACCCCTTAGAGATTTTTGTCATCATCGACCCCGTCAAAAACTACATCCAATCGTTAGTGTTGGTTTACTTGGGTACCTTGGCCCCTGTCCTTGGGATGCCCAAGATTTGGTATAAGATTATGTCGGTTATTGCTATTGGTTGGTCCAACCAGAGGTATCCTTGATGATACTGACTAACAATGAATTTTTCGACTTCTTCTTTCCATCAACCCATGTCTGCTACTTGTTGGGCACCAAGGATATGTCAAATTTTTGTTTTTTTTAGGAATTTGGTTTCTCTTTTCCAATTGACTTCCTCAATTTCCCATTTCGTGAATTTTATCCAGTGTTTACTCTAATCTGCTTCCTCCATATTTGACAACTGGATATTCTACATCCATATTAAATGCAACAGCGTCACGATCACTTTGTCAAAAACTTGCCTCACTCTTGATCCTTCTATTAAGCTGTTGACTTGACCTCTCATCCTTGACATTTGTGAATCTTGGTTACTGGTTTCAGGCAAGGTCAATGAATTTGTAGGTTCATCCAGTTGTGTGCTATGCTCTATAATTAGTTGTGGGGGATAAAATAATAATGAGGCAAAGTCATAAGCTTCTTCTGTATTATAGTTGGTGGTGAGAGCATCAGGTTCGAGGTGTCCAACTGTTCTCTTATTCCTTTCTCTTCCGCCATAAATATTGGTGGTATGAGTGACTCAAGTGAGTGGAAGTTTAAATATTTTCTTAGTTGGCATTTGTTTATGTCCCTTAGGTCATTAATTAAAAGATCTTGTTTTTTATTGTCACACATATCATTGTAATTGATGGTTGCGTGATCGACTACAAAATGGTCACTTATGTGTGGTTGGTCATTAATGTTGTTGTCGACTCTTATCTGTCCAGAATTAAATGCACTTTCTTTTTTGTTGTCGGTGTTTCCTCAGTCGACGTTGTCCTGGGATCGACCAACAAACTCTCCTCATTTTATTCGTGGTTGATACATCGATCAACAAACTGGTATTCTTGAGTCGTCTTCATTATTGGAATCACTTAGTCGATGTCATTGATGGCTTGTTTGCTTGTTCATTTTAACTATGTATGAATGACGTTGTATTTTTCCATTCCAATTTGATTCATTCTCTCTTGTTCTATGCTGACTCGATCTACACTCCCCTGATCTACGCTTGCTTGAACTGTGCTCTCTTTCTCTCGAACTGATTCTTTCGCTTGATTATCTTCTTATGAGTATTTTTCATAAGTCATTCGATGGAATGGAATGTTTAGAATATATTCTATTGCCTTGTCTTAGGCTTGACCAAGGGCTACTTTCTCTCACCATTTTACTTTATTGGTCCTTTTCTTTAGTGTTATGGCTATCCTTTAAATACTTTACCTTTTCAGTTTCCCATACCTAAATTTGTCTATCTGTTTTTTGGTTTAATAATTTTAAGCAAGGTTTATTTCTTATAAGTATGATTAGTTGATTTAGTCGGTTCCTATTGTCAACTCCCTGCTAAGTTTTGCCGACAGGGTTCTTTTCTTTTATACATGGTAATTTTTTAGACGAGCACAATTAATTAATTTCTTAAATGGCTGCCCCAATAATGTTTATAGTTGGACCACTCCAAATAGTCAAATATGTTCTACAACATAAGGCCCAATCCATGTTGTTTCTAATTTTCGGTTTTCCTTTTATGCGACTTTCATATGATAATACTAAATCTTCATATTTTATGTCCTTTTTCTTTATGTGTCGATCGTGCCACACTTTCTGTTGTTTCTTATAAACCTCTTGGTGATGGATCAATATTAACCTTTCTTCTTCCATCTTGTTTAGTTGGTATAGTTGGTCATTCCTACTTTTTTTCTCATCAAATTTGGCTACAACTGCAACCTTGTCGAAATTGGACAAAAATTGTAAAGGAAAAACAACTTCTTGTCCATAGGCGAGCTTGAACGGAGTCTTCCTAGTCGATCATTTGTATGATGATCTATATACCTAGAGGATTGTAGTAATCTTGTCATCCCAGTCATTTTTGTTTATGCCGCAAATATTTGTAAGTCCTTTGTGTAACGTTTTGTTAAATGATTCGATTGCGCCATTTGCTTGTGGGTGATAAGTTGTCATTTTTCTATGGTCGATTAATTTTTTTTCCAGTAAGAATTTAATTGTTTTATTCGCAAAGTGAGTTCCCTGGTCACTTATTAGTATCAAAGGACAACCAAACCTTGTAATTATATTCTCATAGATGAATTTTGTTGTGATCTCTTTAGTACAAGATTCAATTGAATCAACTTCTACCCACTTAGTGACGTACCCGACCGTAGTAATGATATACTTGGCACCAATTCTTATTTCCCTCTGTGGAAATGGAAAAACGAAGTCAATAGCCCATATTTTGAATGTTTGGTTAGGGTTTATTTATTTTAATGGAATTTCATTTTTCCACAGAGGTCAGCCGAGCCTCTAACAACTATCGCATTTTCTTACTTGATCTTGATAGTTTTTATGCAGAGTCAACCACCATAGGCCTGCTTGTAGTATCTTTCTAGTCGTCGTGTCGGCCTGAAAATGTCCCCCAATTGCTCTTAAATGGGATTCATTGATTATATCCTCCCTTTCATGTTTTGGCACACATCTTCTTAAAACATCATCCATTCCCATTTTGTATAAATATCCATTGATGATTGTGAAAGGTGCAACTTTTAGGGCTAGAAATTTCTTTTTGCTTGTTGGGAGGTTCTCTGGGGCCTTTCCCTCTTATAGGAAATTAGTGATATATTCTAAGTCCTTAGGTGTAGCTTCGACTCAAAATAAATGTGTGTCAGGAAGATCATTGTTGATGCTTGTTGGGTCTTCTCCCATTTCTAGTCATGATAGGTGGTTAGGTCGGACATTCTTTTTCCCTGGTCATATGATTATGTCGAATTCGAATTCTTGAAATAAGAGTAACCAAATGTTTCCTTGATGAACTGGTTTATTGACCAAGTATTTAAGTGCTTGATGATTTTTGAATAATGTAAATGGATTTGCAAGTAAATAATGACAGAACATTTGTAGAGAAAAAATCATTGATAGGGCTTCCCTTTCCATAGTCAAATAGTTTATTTCTACCTTATTTAGTTTTAGAATCACATAGGCATTTGGATGACCCATTGTGTCATCATAAGGTTGTGCTAATATCGACCCAACAACTACGTTGGTTGCATCAACATGGACATGGAACTTTCTCGACAAATCTGGAAATTTTAAAATGGGTGCTTTGACCAACTTCTTCTTTAGTATTTTGAAAGATTCTTGGCAATCTTGGCTCCATTTAAATTGGGCATCTTTATGTAATATCTCATCAATTGATAAGGTGATGTATGAATAGTGGTGTATAAACTTCCTATAATATCCAGTGTGTTCCAGTAAAATTTTGATTTGTTTTTTATTCATAGGTGGTTTTAGATCAAGGATAATCTTAATCTTAGCCATGTCGACCTTTACCCCATATTTACATACTACATGTCCTAGCAGGATTCCGATAGGTGTGGAAAATATACATTTCTTGATATTTAATGATAGTTGAATTTGTCTACAATGTTCTAACATAAGTCAAAGCCATTTTATGTGATTTTTGAATAGACTATATATTTTCCAGTCATCGAAGTATACCACCATGGTTTTATAGATATACTCTTGAAATGATTTAATCACTATTCTCAAAAAAAATGTTGGCACATTCTTCAGTCCTAATGGCATTACTTTGTAGGTGAAATATGCAAATTCCAACAAAAAATTTGTTTTTTCCCGATCTTCTTTTGCTATTGGCACCTAGTTATATCCCGAGGACCTGTCAGTGAATGAATATAATTTTTGACCAATGAATTCATTTTCATAGAAAAAGGGGGTAGGGAATGCATCTATCACAGTCTGTTTGTTGAGTCCCCGAAAGTCAACACAAATTCTTAATTTTTGGGGATCATGTTTCTTTGGTTGCACCAACATGGGACTTGCCCATTTTGCCTTATCGATAGGGTAAATAATACTTCCTTGTAGCATTAATTTGATCTGTTTCTGGATGATCATCTTATATTTATGCGCTAACTTGTACGACCATTGTTATATTGGTTTTTCTCCTGGAATAAGTTCAATATTCATTTCTCCCATTTCCTCTACAAGTCCTTGTAGTCATGTGCAAAAACATATTTATACTCTTTTAGTAGGTTGATTATGTTGGTTGTTTTCTTGTCAGTCCAATAGTCACATATACGAACCATTTTTGGTCGATCATCATTAGCTATGTCAAATTCTTGTGTTTTTATTTCCGCATCCATCTATTCTGGTGGCTTAGCTTCGTCGAGATGGCATTCTCCTTCTTCAGGTTTCATAAAGATTTTTGGGAAGTCAGGTTGTTCCTAGTCTCTTTTTGTTTCATTGCTACACTTAGTACTGGCTTCACATGATTTTGTAGTGCTAGGTTGATCCTAATTTATGAGCAGAATGAAATGAAAACACAAATTTATAATATTAACACAGAGACACAGTGAATAACAACAACGATATAGTAAAAATGGATTTGTATTAAATAAGAAATATGCTGAAACTATAAAATGCATACTGAAAGAACCTTTCTAGAATGGTGGAAACTTATCTCTGAGAAGAGATGTGACAACTACGCTCATTCGCAAGAAGATGAGCACAACGAGGCTCTAAAGGAATTTTTATAGTAAACATGAATTCCAAAATTGTTAAGAACCAAATATCAATATCGCATAGAAAAACCTCAGAATAAGTACTCAACGCCTTGAAAAAGAGATAATTTCAGATAATAAGCCTCTTTGAGGGGGAAACATCCTTTTACCCCACATAAATTTTCAAGTACAAGTTGATTCCAAATGAAAATCTCTCCTTGGTATATATAGGAGACTAGGAGGTATAATTACAACTAATGGAATAAAGCTGACATAAATAAAATAACATTACTAATGTAATATGCCCCAATTAAGGGGTAATGAGCCAATATTAGGTCTTAGCATGCCCCTCCCCTTGAGTGTTGTCAACAACGCTTGAGTAACTCTGGATGCTTTTGTATAAAAGACTCATCTTCCCAAGTGGAATCTTTAGCCGGTAGTTTCCTCCATTTAATGAGATACTCTGAAATGTATCTATTCCTCAGCTGGTGAATTATTGTGTCAGTGATGGCTTCAGGCTCAAATATGATTTTTCCTTCCTCATCAAGTTCTAGCAATATAGTTTGAACTGGGATCTTGTCACCTATAACCCTCATTAACCATGAAAAATGGAAAACTGGGTGTACTCATGAAGATGCAAGAAACTCCAATTTGTATGCCATAGTACCAATCTTTTGCAACACCTTATAAGAGCCATTGTACTTTGGTGATAATTTATTATCCTTCTTGGCTTGCTTAAGGGACATCTGTTTGTATGGTTGTAGTCTTAAAAACACCCAATCCCCTACTTCAAAACTTCTTTCACTACGATGT
>JZKD02S1622785.1:1403106-1415932 GCA_000966675.3 Picea glauca
GTCCTCTCTATTAGGAAAATTTTCAATCCTTCCATGATCTCCCCTTTTAAAGCGTCCATCTTAGTATTTATTGCCTCAAACTTAGCTTTTGTTGAATCCATCATCTCTTGTAGTTAATATTTTGTTACTGTCTTCTTCTGTAAATCATTTATGTCCCTACGCATTTCTTCACCTTCATCAAGAGTCCAAGTAGGATTGTCTGGAGGTTTATTTTGTGTAGAAGTTCCCTTTTTTGGTGGCATGTTGGCCAAGTATCACTTTAAACCTTGATTTTGAGGTGGTTCTGCTAGACAATCTTCCTTTTATTGTATCTCCAAAATCTTAGCCCTTCTGAGTATGAACCTTTATTTTTTGTAGGTCTTTCATATTTCTTCTCTTCAATGCCACAGGTTTGATAAAAATTGGATGTGCCAAGTGGAATTTACGGTAAATTCCCCACAACTTGCTGATGTTTAGCCTTTCCAGGAGATCTCACTTGTATTGCATGCCCCGTACAAAATAATTGATATGAAAATTTGAAACTCGTACCAGAACTACTACAGGATCTCCTCTATCCAATGAAACTAGTCTTACTCAATTTGGATACTCTAGGAATAATTTATGATTATTTTACTCGGAACACCTGCTTGAGACTAGTCAATAGGACTAGTCAGATACCCTATATTCCACAGGGTGTATCTACAAATTTAAGATGAAACAAAAGCTGAAATTTCTACCATAGATATCTTAATAATTTATGAGAATATCCTCTAGAGTTCAAGGTCTGAAACGTTACAATTTTTTTTTTATAGAGAAAATTCTGCAATGACTCAATTCAGGATGATTCCATAACCCTATCTTACAAAGGTTGTATCTCCAAAATTATAAGGCCTCAGGAGATGAAATGTTAACCCAATGTATCTTTATCCATCTACTAAATATACTCCGAGTTGTTCCTTCTAAATCATTGTATAAGAAAGGATATAGTGAAAATTCCACGGTGTCTCAAATGTAGCAGCGAAACCCCAAGACCTTGAGCTCTGATACCATATATTAAGAACCAAATATCAATATAGCATAGAAAAACCTCATAATAAGTACTCAACGCCTTGAAAAAGAGATCATTTTAGATAATAATAATATTCAAGGGGGAAACCTCCTTTTACCCGACACAAATTTTCAAGTACAAGATGATTCCAAATGAAAATGTCTCCTTGGTATATACAGGAGACTAGGAGGTATAATTACAACTAATGGAATAAATCTGACATAAATAAAATAAAATTACTAATGTAATATGCCCCAATTAAGGGGTAATGAGACAATATTAGGGCTTAAAAAAAACCCTATAAATACTTAAACCTAACCCTAGGAGATGAAGTGCCAAAAGTTATGTGGGCCCCGTTGGGGTAAGTTAGTACATCAACTTCCCGAGGTCGTAATTTTTGCCTACGATCTCTGTGTAGGGTGCATGATAGATCGTTGGAAAGGTATCAAAGAGGAGATTCATTTTGGGGGCTCAATGATAGCCTCAGGCTATTATTGAGGTGCCTTGTCCCGAGAAAATTTTTTTTAGGCCCTCAAAATGGCCCCAAAAGTTTGGGACCTAAAACACTACTAAAATAGTAAATTTCCATAAAACTATTTTGAGCTAGTTGGAATAGGTGGGTGGCCACCAATATTCTCCTGGATCAATACTCCCCCCCTTAGGAAGAAAAGGTCTCCATTACATTGATTTCCCCCATCAGATGAGGAAATTTATGCTAAATTTGGCCTCGGATGAGCCACTTGCCTTGGTGTAGAAGTTGCCCTGCTTTGACAACCTGATAAAGATGGATCCTCTGTTGGCGAGTTCCCTTAAATTGCATGTCCATGATATGATCAGTTGATTTCTGTTCCATCCATTTATGGTTGAGATTTGTTGGTGTCCACTTTTATGCTATCTCCGAGGTGTCCAATAATGGTGGAAAATATGGCCGAAGGAGGTCCACATTGAACACTAGGTGCAATCCAAGGAAGGGGGGAATGTTGAGCTCAAAAGAATTGTCACCCACAACCTTGGTGATGGTGTAAGGTTTATAACAGAGTGGACAAATCTTTCGATGAGGCCCTATAAGGATTTATTTCTATAATTGCAACCAAACTTTGTCTCCCACCTGAAACTTGTGTGGCACACAATGTTGATCATGGCGCTACTTGTACTTGTCATTGGAATTATGTAAATTATCCTGGACCTCTTGGAGAATGTGTTGGATCATGGCGCTTCTTGTACTTATCATTGGAATTATGTAAATTATCCTGGACCTCTTGGAGGATGTGTTGGATCCTCTCAATGAATCGGGTGGCTTTTTCATCTTTAGTCGGAGCATGGGACGAGTCTTCCTAGGTGGTCATAAGGGGTAGTGAAACATCCATGGGACACAATGGTTGAAATCCTAGCCCCACCTAAAAGGGGCTGTGGTCGATTGAGCTTTGGATGGCTCTGTTGTAGCTGTACTAAACATAGGGAAGAATCTCGTCTCATGTGCGAGGGTGCTTGGAATTATACATGCACATGATATGCACAATCATCTAGTTGAAGACTTTAGTTTGGCCATCCGTCTGGGGGTGGAAGGAAGTGGATTTGGTGAACTTGGTGTCCAATAGTGACCAGAGGATCGACTAGAATGTGTTGAGGAACCGGATGTCCCGATTTGAGATAATAGTTTGTGGGATACCAAAATGTACCCACACTCATTCAAATAATATCTTGGTAGTGGCCTCTACTGTGATGCTCTTTTTGCAGGAAGCCAAAATCCCCATCTTGGAAAAGCGATCAACAATCACAAAAACACAATCATTTCCCCACTTGGTGGATGGAAGGCCAGACACGTAGTTCATTGAGATGGATTCCCAAGGCCTGTTAGGAGTAGGCATATGGGTGTACATGCCTTGTTTCTTAATGTCCAGTTTGGAAATAACGCAGGAAGTGTAGGACCGAATATACTTACTGACATCCTGTCGAAGTTTTGACCAATAGAATTGTCATTAAAACACTGCCATTGTCTTTTACATGCCAAAGTGTCTTGCCACCCAACTGTAGTGGGGTTCCCAAATTAGCTTTTCTCGCTCACTTGATGGAATGTAGAGATGGTCCAAATGGCACAATAGTCCATATTGAAGATGGAAATTAGTGACAACGGTGTTTGCGCCCAACATCTAGTAGGCGTTGGAAAAGTCAATATCTATCTCATAGAGGTGGGGGCATCTGGAGGTCTCATGGCCACAAGAGTCTAGCACCGTGGTGAGTGCCATGACTGGAGGTCGACTGAGGAAATCAATGACTTAGTTGGTAATTCCTATTTTATACTTGATTTTGAGGTGGAACTATTGTCGGTATGTGGACCTATTCTGATGGTAGTTAGTCTACAATTTTCCTTATCTCTGTATGAACTGCAGTGACTTATTATTAGTGTGGATGATTATCTCCTTCCTGAGAATGTAATGATTCCACTAGCAGCAAGATTGAAAAATGGAGTACATTTCTTTGTCATAAGTAGGTTACTTATGGAAGAGATCTGATAATGTCTCACTATGATAGGACAAGGGGTGGTCATGCTGAGTGAGCACTACACCCACAACATAGTCTGAAGCATTTGTCTCAATTTCAAAGGGTTGTTGCAGGTCAGGTAATGAAAGAACTATGGCTAAGAATAAGAGTTACCTCATAACAATGAATTCTTGTTGTTGGGACATTCCCCACAAATTTTTTTCCTTACCACCACCCCTGGTTACATCGCTAAGGGCCCATGAAATATGGGAGAATCCCAACACGAATCTGCGATAGAAATTAGCAAGGCCTAAGAAGATTCAAAGCTCAGTGAGTGCGGTTGGGGCTGGACAATCACAAATGACTTGGATCTTGGATGGATCCACATGCAAACCATGTACATCAAAATTTTTTCCTAGGTGGTGGACTCTGTCCATGCGGAAGGAGCATTTTTTCAAGTTGGAATATAGCTTGTGCTGCCACAGAGTGTGCAGAAATTGCTCAATGTAACACAAGTGTTCTACCCAATTCTTGTTGTAGACGAGGATGTCATCCATGTTGAATTTTCACTATTCTAGGCTCAATCATGAGGTTTATTTCAATTTTAGAATTTACTTGAACCATAGAAAAATGCAGCTACACCATTAACAATTGTTGTAATAACCAAGATCACAAGAAGAAATACCATGCACAAGAACACAAGAAATATCTTGGGAAACCCTTCTCAACAAGGAAAGAAAACCTATCAATCCTTCTCTATATTCTCAAGAGAAATACCTCCCACACCATAGACCTAGCACAAAAAAAGGGTGCTCTCAAAACCAAGATGGCTAGCACCCAAGATAGGTGCGTACTTCAGCCCTAGAATGTGTACTTGCTGAAATTTCCAAAATCACAGAAGTGTTGTGTTTCCTCAATGGGAAAATAATCTTTATTTGTATTAGACTAGACACATCAAAAGTGGTGTCTATTGGCACAATAGGGCCGACCTCAATAACTCATAATATAATTAATAATTACCATATTAATTATCTTTTACATTAATTATCTTTCACTTTATGGTGGGATCGACTTGTACCCTTTACATAAAAATTAGGGTTACAGGTAAGTATAACTCTTTAGACAATATAGCAAGGGATATCACACACAAACTAGTTCTTAGCCACTAGGGGCAAGTCCACCTGTTTGCAACCACAGGGACACCCAACTCAACAAATCTCTATCTCACTGAGTCTCACAGGAGAATCATCTAGATACACACTCACTAGTGCTCAACCACTAGGATCACGTCCACTTGTGCTCAGCCATAGGGAAATCCTACTCAACATATCTCTATCTCACTAAGTCTCACAAGAGAATCATTTGGAGTACCACATCATCTAATCTCTCTACGCAGAGGAGAACAGTAAACCCATCACATGGGATCCTTCACCCCTCACAGGCGTACACATCGTTTCATCTCAAACGATAAAGCCATCTCATGGGAATCTTCCCTACACAGGGGCACACAATGTTCCATATTTGTATCAGACAGGAATGACACACCCATCTCATGGGAATCCTCCCCACACAGGGGCACACAATGTTCCATCTTCGTCTCAGAGAGGAACGACACACCCATCTCATGGGCACACCCAACTCATGGGCTTTCTCACAAGCCGAGTCACTCAGTCTGTGTCCTGGAGGATGTCTCACGCAGTTGTAGTCAACAACACTCCCTCTCATCTAGGGAGGCATTCTCCACTAGGCCAAGTCTCTCACGGAAGTACTCAAACTTCATCTTGGCAAGCGGTTTAGTGAAGATATCTGCAATCTTCTCATGTGTAGGAAGGTACTGTGTGTGTAATTCTTTCCTCTGCACCATGTCTCTAATATTATGATATTTTATCTCAATGTGTTTCGATCTATCATGAAACACAGGTTTCTCAGAGAGCTTCACATAGCTCTGGTTATCACAATGAATAATGGTAGGATCCATCTCATGATCAAATAAATTTGTCAAGAGATTATGAATCCACACTTCTTCGCGGACTTCCAACCTCAATGCTATATACTCTGATTCTATGATACTCAAGGCCACAGAGCTCTGTTTCCTACAGCACTAGGAAACCGATTCTAATTAAAAGAAAAATGGTGGTGCTAACAAGTCTCTCAGGCTCGAAAAAGTATAAAATGACACGAGAGAGAACTCTTCTAACCGAAAGGGTCTATAGTATTCATTTTTCGTAGTTAGTCTTACAAGGATGAAAAAGGGGTAAAATACCACTCTAAAGACACTCTTTCAAACCTTTTAACGAGTGTGAAAGGAAACAAGATCACTCGACAATCTTTTCATGTTTAGGGAGTCTAAAAAGTGCTTAAAGGAGACTCTAAAGAGTTATTTTTTCGTATAGCTTTTACGAGTCTGAAAAAGTGACAAAAGTGTACTTGGTAACCTATTCTCATGTATTTATGAGCATGATAAAGAACAAAGACTAAGCTCGGTATTGGTTTCATTTTTACCAAAAATAAACTATGCTCGAAAGTTATGATCATGGTACGCGAAGATTGGTAATTTTCCCAAAATAATATCCAAAGGTTGGTACTTTTCCCCCAGTATTATTGGAAAAATATGGTGTCTTAATTATAGCATGATGGGTAGAGGATGGAAACTTCCCCCCCAAGCTTCGTTTCATCTGCCCTCTCTTCTTTGGCACTCAAATCGACTCCTGAATACTAGTAGAAATATGTTCACCAGAGAGGGGGGAAGAAAGAGTGTTGACTAAAACGGGTGGATGGAACAAAGGTTTAGGTACAATATTCAAAAGATAGGAGATGGATTGAATCGATGATTCAAATTTAGAGAGACTAGGAACTACCCAAGGATGAAATGATTCAAGGGATCGTTTTTCCATATTTGAAATCATATTTAATGTAGAATCATTTTTGTAGGATCAAGGGGAGGTAAAGGAAAATTTCCCATGAGAGAAGAATCCTTCAGAAGAACCATTCCTACACTTTCATAAAGAATTTTGGAATCTCCCATGAATGGGAAACTATTAGTGGTGTTATTACTGACATCCAGCATCCAGTGGTCAAGTTGATCAATCGTCACAATTTTCCCTTGATGAGGAAATTTTATCATGCGAAAAAATGTGGATGCAATGACAGTCATTGCATAGAACCAAATATGACCAAGAAACATATTATAATACATGGGTTCATAAAGCACTTCGACATCAACATAAATGGTCCCCCCCCAACTCCACAACTAGAGATTGTAATATTCCAAAATGTTTGAAACCACGTCCATCAAATTCCTTAAGTGTGGTAGGAGACTGGTTGAGATTAGGAGAACCAATAACCCTCCAATAGGATAAATACACAACAAAAGTAGAATATCGTTAATCTAGAATAGTACAACAAATAATTTTACCAAGAACAACAATGTTTATTTGAAACACAAGTTGTTGGGAAAGCCTCGTTTTATAGTTTTCCAGGTTAAACATGATAGTGTTGGATGACTTAGGATATACAGCTCCAATGGATGCCAATAGGGTTCTATGATAACTAGGATAATTTTGAAGAACCTCAAGCATAGACATCGCATAAGGTATTTGTGCCAAATATTCAACGATGTTGTAGTTCTGGGCAACATGGGTGTTCGGGTTGAAAATTGACTTTTGAATCATGCTCTTGGGTGGATGGAATACAAAGTCAAAGATAGGATTCTCTATCTGGAGATTTCCATATGGAGGGGTATCATAAGTGGAAGGCATATCTGTAGCACCTTCGTTGGTATTTTTTCATGGAGAGGTGTCATTTGTCTTAGAGCTAGTCATCAAATTTATTGTCTCACTATTAGGACCATACAATGTACCTTTTTTCTCACACTTTTTGCCACCATTACACCCTTGTTTCACTCACATTTAAACTCACATTATCACTTTACCCTATCTTTCCAAAGGTATACAATGTCTCTTCTCTTTACTATATGTTTAATCTGTTTTGCATATAATTTTACATTACTCCCGTACTTAACCATTGATCAGAAATGTATAAGTGTTGAAACAGTTCGAACTGCAGATTAGCATTGAGGCTTATTGCTGAAACAGTTAAAGCATGCAAACTCTGTGGCTGAAACAGTCTGTGGACTACGATGCTGAAACAACAACTCACACAGAAGAAGTTGCTACCCTCTTCGTGGTCTACGATACTGAAACAGCAACTGTTACACTCTCTATGGTATACGATGCTGAAACAGCAACTGCTACACTCTCCGTGGTCAACGATGCTAAAACAGTAACTCACACAGAAGAAGCTGTTACACAATCTGTGGTCTACGATGCCGAAACAACAACTCACACAGAATAAGCTGTCACACCCTCCATGGTCTACGATGTTGAAACAACAACACAAAACTGTTACATTGACCACAATAGCCGCACCTTGAGCTAACATTAACCATCACTACTGCCTGAGACCAAGTTGCTGAAACAGTCAGAATGCAAATCTCGTGGCTGAAAAAACCCACGATTTGTGATGCCAAAACAACATACAACGACAGTAATAAGAAGACAAATAACGAATCTATTACTCTAGCTGCAACAGCAACACCGCACTCATCACTTGTAATAACATTCTGTTACAAGAGACTAGGATACCCTATTCTAGTATAGAAATCGGATCTAACTAAGAATAGGATTCAGATGTGCAAATGTAATTTGATGATAAAATTGTATCGAGGGGATTCTCCTCTTTAAATAAGAGGAAATCATCATTAGAGAGGACCTTCGGTTTTAACCAAGAAATGATTTTATAGAGAAGGACATGTTTTACTTCAGATTGTAATATGATACAGTTGACAGATGAATAAAATACTGTTCTGAGCATTTCTCTCTAGTTCCTTTCGTTTCAGGGGAATCTTGTGAGAAGGGAGGGCCCACCTTCTTCACAAGATTCACCCATTATATTTATAGTGTGTTAGTGTTATTTCTATTCATGCCTTGATTAAATTCTGTTTTGCTAAAACACTACTTTATTGAACTCTGTTTTGCTGAAACACTATTTTACTAAACTCTGTCTTGCTGAAACTCTGGTTTACTGATTGTTACATTGTTTTCATATGATTCATGCTTGGGTAACTGTTAATCATTCTAGTTAGAAATCTTGTTTGGTGAATTTATGAAAGCTTGATAATCAGGGACAGGTGATGAAGATTCCTGCTTGGGGAATAGGGTCCTGTTCTCTGTTAGAGATAGTTAGCCTTCAGTGCATGTCAATTATTTCAATTAGTAATGAGTTCATGAAAGTGTGCTAATCGGAAACAGGTGCTGAAGATTCCTGCTTGGGGAATAGTGTCATGTTCTCTGTTAAGAGGTAGTTAGTCTTCAGTGTGTGTCAATCATTTCAATTAGCAATGAGTTCATGAAAGTGTGGTAATCGGAAACAGGTGTTGAAGATTCCTGCTTTGGGAATAGGGTCATGTTCTTTTGTTATAGAATAGTTGGTCTTTCCTTTTGCAGTGTCTTGAAGTATTTCTTTTCCAATTTGTTATTTCCTTAATGTAATATAGGATTCTTTGGACAATTATTTCTTTAAACATTGAACTCTGCAATAGGTAGATTGCTTTCCTGTAATTCAAGTTAGAACCTCAGTTTGTTCAAGGCAAAGTGTGATTAATATATTTTTACTACAACTCTAGGTTGCTTTTGAGATTGAGCATATATAGTGCGTGGTTACTTTGAAATAAACAGACTTCCTTGGGTTGGCAATTTATGTAGCACTTGATTGTTTAGTTAAATAAGCAATTAAGGTGACCAACATTTTGGCGCCATTGCCTGGGAAGGTAATTATAGATTTCAAAAGCACTTATGATTTTTCAGATACAAAGATTGCATGAGAGGACGCAGAGACCTTAAAGACACTAACCCTACAGGTGGCAGGGGCAGAGTAAGAGGAGGAAGAAAGACTTATATTGACGATATTATATCAAAGTATGAATCTGCTGCTCAATGACCAAACTCTCGGAAACCAAAATCCCAACCTTCATTTCAAGCAAACTTTGAGACAGGGAAAGAAGTTTGGAGTTCTGAGACAGTCAAGAAACCAGCAGGTAACATTGAGGACAGAGCAAGTGCAACAGGGGAGCAGACAGAAGAAAACATGGATGAGTACAATGAAGAATTGCATCATGAAGAACACGTAGGTCCTGAAGGGGAGGTAAATGATGAAAAATCTGTTTCCACATTAGGATTTCCTATTGGTGATCTTCCTAGAGGGGTAGCGCCCATGAATAACATTCCACTCTCAACACTACCTAACTTTCATGGTTTATCTTCAGAGGATCCTGATGAATTCCTTTTTGAGTTTGATATATTATGTAGAAGTTATGATTACATTTCCAATGTTCAAAAATTAAAACTATTTCCAACAACATTGAAAGGAAATGCACTAAGATGGTTCATGAGTCTTGGAGGCCATGTAATCACAACATGGGACCAAATGAAATAGAAATTCCTAAATAAATACCAGGACTATTGCCGAACAAGAGAAAAAAGGGAGGAACTATTTAAGATGATGCAGAAAGAGGATGAAAATCTAGAGGACTTTGTAGAAAGGCTACAGTATAATCTACAAAGATCCAGTCACCCCAATGTAAGTAAAGATATTCTTAAAACCATATTATTAAAAGGAGTAAGGGATGACTGTCTAGATATGTTGAATATGCTTGGAAAGGGGGACATATCTAAGGAATCATACGATGAAATTGTTAACCTATGTAAAAGATGCTCAAGAGGAGCTTCAAGAAATAGATCAAATAGCAGGGACACCACATTTTCAAGAGTCAAAAAATCAGCCAGTGGGGGAGCAACAAGAGCTGAAATAGGTAATTTACTTGAAGGTTTTAAAATTGAAATGTTAAGCTCTTTTGCCTCACAAATTGACACCCTGCAGATTCAAAAGAAGCAAGCAGAAGTAGAAGCAACCATGTCCATCTTTTGTTCTAAATGCAGAGACAAGCACCCACGAAGGAAATGTCCATTGGACAAAAAGCCAATCTGCACCATTTGTGATAAAGATCATGAAACTCAACAATGTCCATCTTTACCAGGGATCAAGGCAGCATTACAACCAACTGATGAAGAAGTTGAAGCTGTCTATATGTTGACACAGAGAAGGCAATGACAACCGCGGGGACAAGGTATGAATCCTAACATGTCATTTACATCTTCTAATCGTTGGAATAACTATCCTTCTTTCAATCAAATGAGTTACCCTCCCTATAATCAAACGAAATATCTAAGTAAAATGAATTACCCAACCATGCAACAAACTAACCCACCCTTTGTTGATCCATCAATGTGGACTCCTTGGCCTCCACAACAAAAACAACTATATCAGAACCAATGGAATCCAAATTGGAGAGGACAACAACCCCCCTTCCCAAATCAATTACCTCAATCACAATTTCTGCAATCACTCTCCTGACCATCAGGTACTCCACCAAACAATCAAATGATGAGACCCCGCTACCTGTACAACCTAACCCTAACCCCAATAAAAACATTGTGTAGTGCATTGATATTTATAATCAGCCTACATTTTCTCTTCTCCCTTCACAATGCAATGATATTCATTTACGATCTGGGAGAGTAGTAGAACCTATCATAGTCGATGTTACCTCTTCTGATAAAGAGGAAACAAAAGAGCATGATGTACCTGAAGAGGTAAAACCATCCTCTAACAATGCTTCTGAAACAACAAAACCACCATTTCCTGAGTGTTTAGCTTTGACTAAAACGCCTGAGCCACCTGCTTTCAATCTTCTAGGGGAATTACAAAATCTTTATGTCAAAATTCCTCTATGACAAGCACTCCGAGATGTACCAATTTATGCCAGGACTATGCGAGACATCTGTGTTAAGAAACCTGGTAGGAAAATTAAGGATCCCCTCAAAGTCCATGTTATGGGTGACTTGTCCGCACTAATGTCAGGTAAAGTTCCCCCAGTTAAATATGGTGATCCCGGCCACCCTACTGTCTCAGTACAAATTGGAAAAATGATAATCCCTCGAGTCCTGGTAGACTTAGGTTCTGCTATCAATATCATGACTCTGGAAACCTCACAACTGCTACAACTGCAAAGTGAAATCAAAGACACCCCAACTATCCTAGAATTAGCTGACTGCTCCACAATCAAACCGGAGGGATTCATTGAAGATCTAATTATCTCAGTGGAATCCTGGAATTATATAGCTTACTTTGTGGTATTACAACCTAAAACAAAGTTGGGGGGGCACCCTTTAATTTTGGGCAGGCCTTGGCTAGCCACAGCAGATGCGTTCATCAGCTATAGATCAGGTTCAATGACAATTTCCAATGGTTACGAGACTAAACAGCTTACCTCTACCCTCACGCAACACCCTTGATTAATAATGATAATTCTGTATGGGTAGACTTTGATGATCAACTTACTCAACCCATCTTGATTATTAGACAAGATCTAAGCCTTAAAGACGCCACCGAGGATGAAGTAATTAATAATTTTATTTGTGAACCCTCCTCCGTGACTCCAGAAACTCACAACCAGCTAGCTGCACTGTTGGAATTAGATAATCAGGAAAACCTTAACCCTGAAAGCCCACCTCAAACATCTGCCACCATCTCTTCTAAAAGCATACGAGTAGAAATTGAACCTGGTAAAACACTAAACATAAACCCCAACCTGACAGATGCTGAAACACAACAATTAATGAAATTACTTTTTGAACATAAAGAAGCATTCACTTGGGACTATATAGATATGAAAGGAATCTCTCCTGAATTATGTACTCATCATATATATATCAAGGAGGATTGTCGACTGATCTGCCAATATCAACGACGAATGAACCCTAATTTAAGAGAAATCCTTAAAGAAGAACATCAAAAATTGCTCAATGCAGGGTTCATATATCCTATATCAGACAGTGAATGGGTGTCCCCGTTGGTAATAGTTCCTAAGAAAAACGGAAAATGGAGAGTATGTGTGGACTACAGAGCCTTAAATAAAGCAACTCAAAAAGATCAATTTCCATTACCATTCATTGATCAGGTGTTAGACAGTTTGTCAGGGAAGAAATTTTTCTCATTTTTAGATGGTTTCAGTGGGTATAATCAGATCAAAATTGCACCTCAAAATCAAGATAAAACCACTTTTACTAGCCCTTGGGGAACTTTTGCTTATAGAGTTATCCCATTTGGACTATGTAATGCACCAACAACCTTTCAAAGAGCAGTTATAGGAATCTTTTCTGATATGCTTAATGACTCTATGGAAATTTTTATGGATGATTT
>JZKD02S1622785.1:1416217-1435926 GCA_000966675.3 Picea glauca
TTAAACCCCCAGATAGTACTTGAACCATTTGAAAGATGGGCCTTAGACTTTGTAGAACCCATTAACCCCCCATCCAATCAAAAAGTTTACATAGTGGTCTGCACAGACTATATGACCAAGTGGGTGGAACCTAAAGCACTCCATAGAGCGACCGAAGAAGTAGTTATAGAGTTCCTATTTGAATACATCTTCATCATATTTGGAGTGCCAAGAGAATTGGTTACAAATGGAGGACCTCCTTTCACTTCTCATGGTTTTAAAGCCACCCTTAAAAAATATCATATTCATCATAGAATGACTACAGCATACCACCCCCATGCCAATGGATAGGTGGAAAGCACAAATAAATTAATAGAAGCCATTCTCACAAAAAAAGTGAAGGAAAACAGAAAGGATTAGTCTCACAGGCTCCTTGAATCATTATGGGCCTACGGAACTACCTGGAGAAATACTACAGGATTCTCTCCCTCTGAATTAGTCTATGGAAAGAGTGTTTTCTTTCCTGTGGAATTTAAAATCAAAACCTCAAGGACTGCTTCAGCTGTCAACCTTGATTTGACCGATGCACAGACAGCTAGGTTGCAGCAGCTTAATGAATTGGATGAAAAAAGACTAGATGTCATTCATTAGACAACTATGATTCAACATCAAAGATCAAAATGGCATGACAAAACTATCAAGCATAAGCAATTCAAAAAAGGTAATTGGGCCCTACTGTACGACTCTCGGTTTAAATAATTTCAAGGGAAACTAAAACAAGATGGCTTGGACCCTACGAAGTAGACACTATTTTCCCCAATGGAACAGTAAGGCTCCTCACAATCGATGACTCTAAAACACTGTCACTTGTAAATGGTCATCGGCTACGTCTGTACCAACACCCTATTTCCAAAGAATATTTTAAGGCCACATGTGTGGCAGACTCTCATTACCTCTTTTTAGAGGGGGCTCCTATCCCTCATTGCAATTAATTCTCTTAATTTAATTTCTTTAGTATTAGATTAGATTTCATTTACTAATAATCCCTGTCAAGAAATACCATGTTACAATTGATTTTTGCATATTCTCGATCAAAGCAAAGGCCTACTAAGGAAGGATGATCTTACTTCAAGAAGAGCAAAGCTCCCCCATTGATGAAACACCACTGTTCAACAACTCTTCGTCATTTTCCCATTGCTGAAACACCACTGTCCAGCAACTTCTCGCCATTTTCCCCCATTGATGAAACACCACTGTCAACAACTTTTTGCCATTTTCCCCATTGCTGAAACACCATTGTTCAGCAACCTTTCACCATTTTCCCTAATGCTGAAACACCACTGTCAGCAACTTCTCGCCATTTTCCCCCATTGATGAAACACCACTGTTAGCAACTTTTCGCCATTTTCCCCATTGCTGAAACACCATTGTTCAACAACCTTTCACCATTTTTCCCATTGTTGAAACACCACTGTCAACAACTTTTCACCATTTTCCCCATTGCTGAAACACCACTGTCAGCAACCTTTCATCATTTTCCCATTGCCGAAACACCACGGTTCCGCAATTCTTCACATTTTACCATTGCCGAAACACTATTGTTCAACAATTATTCATATCTTCCCATTGACGAAACAACACCGTTAAACAATTGTTTCGCCCTTCTTTCTACAGCTGAAACACCACTTCCTCAGCAGTATTCTGCAACATCACTCTTCAACAAACATTTCTCTGTTCTTCCTACGGCTGAAACACCAACTTTTCGGCAGTTTCTGTCAATAAGCTTTTGCGCTCTCATACTACATTTTGTCCTTCTAGTCAACAAATCCTTGATACAATTCATCTAACAAATCAAAAGTCTCTGCCACGGCCACTGCAGAACTATTATGGACAGGCATTGTATTTTGTTTGAAGTACGAATCAAAAGGTAAAGGCGAGGTATGTAAATTCTATGTAAATACAATTAAGCTATAGTTAATGAGAAGATTCCAACTCATTATTACCACTCATGTAAGATCATTATTAGCCACACTCGAAGGGGGGGGAGGAAATATCAAACTTTTATACCATCATTTCACACATATCAACCACGGTCATTCCTTTTTACCATCCTTTCGTTTGTTTCACCACCATTTGCATGCCTTCACTCGAAAAACTTACTCTGCACAGAAGTTGTTACTCGACTCTTTGACAGTGTATTTTACTGAGTTGTTAGCTATGGGAGGCTCTGTTATATGGTACGAACCCGCCATGACAGCCCTGTTAGAACTGTATCCAGAAGCCTATCAAATGTGTCTGTAGGCAGGATGGCTCGGTTATTTTCAGAGGCTCCAGGGATTTGATCAACAACAGGTTCTGCAATTTGCTGGAACTCTCCAGGAAGATCACTCCATTGTCCAAGGGGTTTGAATTTCAGTTACAGAAGAGGATATAGCGCAGTTCTTGGGTCTCCCTACCAATGGCATTCGCTTGTTCAGCCGCAAACATATCATCCTGAATTCCCAGTAGGATTTCCTCTTGCCAGGGGAACAAATTGAACCTAAAGGCCGAGGTGTCCGACTTAGCTCATTACCGCCTCCATGGCCGGAAGTTGAAAAATTTTTCAAACACTACCTTACCTGTGAAGGCTGATACCAAGTAGTCTACCAGCACGATTTTGTCTTGTTGTCTCATTTACGGCATGCTAGATTGGTGAACATTCCTTATTATCTACTCGGTTGTCTTAAAAATATGTCGCACTACTGTAAAAAGGCTCAAGATCCCTCCCTTTCACTCACCCATCACTGTCTCATTCAACTTCTTATCCAAAAGGGTTTTGCCCAACAAAACCCTCCACTAAATAACCCACCCATAGATCCCCAAGAAGCTGTTGAAATTCCTGAAAATCTTCAGGAACAACAACCACAAAACCCTCCAAATTCTCTAGAAATACCTAACAGTCCGCCTACATACCCAATCAACCCAATTAACCCCCCTACCATAGCAAGCCCACCCCACATTTTACCAGAATCATCCACTCCTGCCCTTCATATTCTCAGTGATGATTCTGAACCAGAAAATTCTCCCTGTCCCATCATTGAGGAAAATCCCCCACATAAATGAAAGCAAATTCCTTTCTTTCCACCCTTTTTACAAAGAAAATGAACAAGGGCCTCAACAAGGGCACCCACTACTGCCATTGCCCTAAACCCCCAACCCATCCGACTAATACCCCGTACACCTCCAACCTCCCAAATGTCAGAATCTTTGCCTATTCCACCCACGGGCACTGCAACACAAGAACCAGAGGCCCAGTGGGTTGCGACATCATCTGTTTTAAATTTAGTAGCTGAAACATAAGAACCAACTACTCATCAAGTAGCTGAAACACAAGAACCAACTACCCATTTAGTAGCTGAAACACAAGAACCAACTACTCATCAAGCAGCTGAAACACAAGAACCAACTACCCATTTAGTAGCTGAACAAGAACCAACTACTCATTCAGTAGATGAAACACAAGAACTAGCTATAGCTGTTACACAAGAACCAGCTAGAGCTGAAACACAAGAACCAGCTGTTAATATTGATATTGAGACATAGGAATCAGAGGCCCAGGGTGCTGTAACATTACTTTATTTACATCAAGAAGCTGAAACACAAGAATCAATTGTTGATCCTGTAGCTGCTCCACAAGAACCAGCTAGTGCGGCTGTGACTGCTACACAAGAACCAGTCACCCCTCAACCAGAACCAACAATGGCCTCTGTCTTACAAGAAAACGAGTTCCTAAAGTCTGAACTGGAAGCCTACAAGCAAGAGCTAGCCACGGAAAAGGAAGCCTATGAGAAGGAACTTAATTTGTACACCCTAGCTCACACAGCGACCATGTTAGAGGGAAATACAATAGAGAATCCATGTAGAGAATATATATGCAGTCAATGTGGGGACATCTACTATCAAGCAGGCTACAAAGTAACTCAAATTCCAATGCTAGGAGCTTCCCCTGCACCTTCAAATTTTGCAGTCAAAGAAGAACACCCTGCTGTTACACAAGAACCAGCAGGACCTTCCAAAATTAAGACTAAGCCCTGGCCTGCAACAAATGTCAAATCTGAAACCCCTGCTTTTGTTAATAAATTTGTACAAACATTGCCTATTGATGAATCTTACCCTCCCAGCCAGATCAATACCCACACCTTTGTCGAACAAGCCACTTAGACCCTACCTCAGCCTACTGCTTGCAATTCTGAAACACAAACTCAGCCATGGGATGAGCAGGCAAAAATAGAGAAATGGAAAAAAGAGTCTATTGTTACACAGGCCAAAAGCCTGCAGGAACACTGACAAATCTGGATAAATCATATCTACTCAAATTGGGAAGCCTTGGAGAAAACACGCCAGGAATCTCGTGCCCTTAAGAAACATAATAAAGAGCTAAAGGGAAGATTGCTCCTGATATTTGACTTGGCACAAAATCTATTGGCTGCAAGGAAAACATCCTGGAATTACTCTCTGTTCCTCATGGAACAACTTACATGGTTTCAGATCAAATCAATCAGAGAAGGCAGACCCCATGCAGTGTTAAATCCAACAGATTTTGTCAAAACCTTTGCAGAAGCCTCTACTATGGATCATCACCTCCTCTGTGAGGCATATTTTCATAATGAGGCCATCCCTGAGAACCGACAGCTTAACCTTAACCCTCTTGTCGGTGACATCCAGATTCGGGCACTCACCTCCTTCCTCAACAATCAGATTATATGGCAGGATGATTTCCTAGCTACCAAGCATAACGAGGACAGCCACCTTCTCTGGATAAGGCCAGAACCACAAAATGCTGCCACCTTTGTTACAGAATATTATCATTTTTTAAAGAAACCAGGGATGACTCAACACATTCAGCAACTACAGACAACAGTGCTTCAGGATTGTCAACAGTTCATTAGATCCACAGAGATTGTTTCCCTACAAGAAAATAACATGTTTTGGCAACAATCTACCGTGAAAAGACAAGAACACAATCCCTTCAGCCCCACTAATATTGAGATAGCAATCTCCAGGGTACCTAGCTACATCAATTGTGTTCAACAATGTGTTGAAAGCTAGATAGGGTATCAGTTTCACTTTCCTATCCTCTGGATGCCAGCAAAGAAATATCAAATTCATTATAAGTTGCCCAAGAAGGCTGAAACAACATCTTGGCAAAGGTTACAACGCGTTCAAGGGTTCAGAGCTCCAACAGATATCACCTTCCACAGCTACTGCTTGAGTAACTTGCACTCTTAGTGTCAGTATTCAGATTCTGATTCAGAGTGAAGTTGCCTGAGGACATGCAACATTTTAAGTTGGGGGGGATGTTAGGACCATACAATGTACCTTTTTTCTCAAACTTTTTGCCACCATTAC
Source organism: Picea glauca (assembly GCA_000966675.3). Classification (NCBI taxonomy): domain Eukaryota; kingdom Viridiplantae; phylum Streptophyta; class Pinopsida; order Pinales; family Pinaceae; genus Picea; species Picea glauca. Next base: position 1,421,585 of record JZKD02S1622785.1, read on the forward strand.
ACCCTTGTTTCACTCACATTTAAACTCACATTATCACTTTACCCTATCTTTCCAAAGGTATACAATGTCTCTTCTCTTTACTATATGTTTAATTTGTTTTGCATATAAGTTTACATTACTCTCGCACTTAACCATTGATCAGAAATGTATAAGTGCTGAAACAGTTCGAACTGCAGATTAGCATTGTGGCTTGTTGCTGAAACAGTTAAAGCACGCAAACCCTGTGGTTGAAACAATCTGTGGACTATGATGCTGAAACATCAACTCACACAAAAGAAGTTGTTACACTCTCCATGGTCTACGATGTTGAAACAACAACTGTTACACTCTCTATGGTCTACGATGCTGAAACAACAACTGCTACACTCTCTGTGGTCAAGGATGTTGAAACAGTAACTCACATAGAAGAAGCTATTACACAGTCCGTGGTCTACGATGCCGAAACAACAACTCACACAAAAGAAGTTGTCACACCCTCCGTGGTCTACGATGCTGAAACAACAACACAAAATTGTTACATTGACCACAAAAGCTACACCTTGAGATAGCATTATCCATTGCTGTTGCCTGAGACCAAGTTGCTGAAACAGTCAGAACATAAATCCCGTGGCTGAAACAACCCATGATTTGCGATGCCGAAACAACATACAACAACAGTAACAAGAAGACAAACAAAGAAGCTGTTACTCCAGCCACAACAACAACACCCCACTCAACACTTGTAATAGCATTCTGTTACGGGAGACTAGGATACCCTATTCTAGTATAGAAATCAGATCTAACTAAGAATAGGATTCAGATGTGCAAATGTAATTTGATGATCAAATTATATCGAGGGGATTCTCCTCTTTAAATAAGAGGAAATCATCATTAGATAGGACCTTCAGTTTTAACCAAGAAAGGATTTTATAGAGAAGGACTTGTTTTACTTCAGATTGTAATATGATACAGTTGGCAGATGAATAAAAGACTGTTCTGAGCATTTCTCTCTAGTTCCTTTTGTTTCAGGGGAATCTTGTGAGAAGGGAGGGCCCACCTTCTTCACAAGATTCACCCATTAGCTTTATAGTGTGTTAGTGTTATTTCTGTTCATGCCTTGATTAAATTTTGTTTTGCTGAAACACTACTTTATTGAACTCTGTTTTGCTGAAACACTATTTTACTGAACTCTGTCTTGCTGAAACTCTTCTTTACTGATTGTTACATTGTTTTCATATGATTCATGCTTGGGTAACTGTTAATCATTCTAGTTAGCAATCCTGTTTGGTGAATTTATGAAATCTTGATAATCAGGGACAGGTGCTGAAGATTCCTGCTTGGGGAATAGGGTCGTGTTCTCTGTTAGAGATAGTTAGCCTTCAGTGCATGTCAATTATTTCAATTAGTAATGAGTTCATGAAAGTGTGCTAATTGAAAACAGGTGCCGAAGATTCCTTCTTGGGGAATAGGGTCATGTTCTCTATTAAGAGGTAGTTAGTCTTCAGTGTGTGTCAATCATTTCAATTAGCAATGAGTTCATGAAAGTGTGGTGATTGGAAACAGGTGTTGAAGATTCCTTCTTTGGGAATAGGGTCTTGTTCTCTGGTTATAAAATAGTTGGTCTTTCCTTTTGCAGTGTCTTGAAGTATTTCTTTTCCAGTTTGTTATTTCCTTAATGTAATCCAGGATTCTTTGGACAATTATTTCTTTAAACATTGAACTCTGCAATAGGTAGATTGCTTTCCTATAATTCAAGTTAGAACTTCAGTTTTTTCAAGGCAAAGTGTGATTAATATATTTTTACTACAACTCTAGGTTGGTTTTGAGATTGAGCATATATAGTGCATGGTTACCTTTGAAATAAACAGACTTCCCTGGGTTGACAATTTATGTAGCACTTGATTGTTTAGTTAAATAAGCAATTAAAGTGACCAACACTCACCACACATAATTACAATAGTGCTTGTAGAATCATCCGAAGGATGACCTATGTTTGCCCTTTGTAGAGGGGAAATATTTTTTGCAACCTATTATCACTCCAAGAGTCACCCTAAATTGTAACCAGGTGAGCTTGGTAACATGCAAAGAATTCTAATTTAATCTTGAAAGATAAGTTGTAAAGTCACATGGATTTGACCATAAGGACAATCAAATTCATCTATTATACACATTCCCAACCATATCCTTCAACAAAAGTGGCCTTAGCAACTTCAGATCAAATGAAAGGTTTGATAAAAGAATGAGAAAAAGGAAAATTGTGGTCTAAAATTTCCTAGATACTTTCAGCACTTATGACAGTAAATTCACAGTGAAAATTTGTGTATTAACAAGTTCTACATCACCAATAAAAAGAATAAAACCTCATTCAATCTTCGTATGAATAATAACAAGAGTAAATCATCACTCATTAATATTAATGCACATAAAATGACAAAAAAGAAAAGGAAACTGATCTCCATTGATAAGAAATCACAAGTCCAAACAAATACAAAGAAAGGAAAAGAACACAGTGATAACCACTCTGAAATCCTTTGGGCTGAAATCCCCCTTCACCTAGCTCATTCAAATGCCTAATCAGACTTACAATAGCCCTTTTGTATCTTTTTCTGTCAATGAAAACACTATCATTCGAATCACTTTCCTTACATAGGATCCCATGCCCTCAAAATGGAAAAGCAAACATGTGGATAACATAAATAACTAAATTTATAAAAACAAGGGATAATGTTGGCCACTCTGCTAACACTCGTTTATGTTGATGAACTGTCCTTTTTTTGAGTTCTTCTCCCTTTTACTTGTGGCCCTCTAGCTCATAATTGACCTTCTAACAATTGGCACGATCCCTATTGACACCTGACAACCACTGATTCATTGAAACCTCCAGAATAGAAATCTATAACACATTCTGCAGCATCTCAGGAATTTGTAGCACATTCTGCAGTGCCTCAGGAATTCGTAACACATCCTGCTGCAGATTCCATAGAGAACTTTGAAATAAATTTTTGGAAATCTCTTTTAACTGTTGATTGTCCTGAATAATTCTGCAATGCTTTTGAAGGCTGAGAAAAGACTGAAAAGGATGTAATATTTCAAGACCAAGATTCTCCAGCTGATATAACTGTCTCCAACTTCATATCTAATACAAATTGTTTCAAACTATGTATCACCATCCTTTGTAAAAATCAAATCTAGAGCATGTTGCCACTATAATGTGTTTGATAGTTTTCATCATCATCCACTCTGGACTCAGCTTCAACTCCTTTAGAAATATCCCCTCAAGATTTTCACATTGATCTCTCGGATGAATGATATGTCTACAGTATGAATACTGTATTTGGATTATCCATTTGTTGTCAAAATTTTACTAATTGTTGCTCTCTTTACTGTTCAACACTACTATGTTTAACCCTCTAGGAACTTGAACCTGTTGCTAACACAAATCAAAGCAATTGTAGGCATTAGTAAAGATTGTAAAATGGAAATATACCACACGTTTGTTGGATATTTCCCCAAAAAGGTTATCAAATACTTTGGATCCCATTCATACTGGATAGGGAAACAAATTTTCCATGGTTATCACAACCTTCCTTAAAAAATTGCAAACAGATTGAAAGCATGTTGACTACTCATGATCAAAGTATTTTCATCCTTTGATATCTATGAGCAATCTCATCTCCAAATGTAGTCTTATCAGAGGGCTCATATTGTGCAGATATGATGCCTTTGACTACAGAGGTCTCCACAACAGGACCTGTTGTTAAACATGTGATTGTAGTGATCCTAGCATAGTCATGGAAGTACTGAAACTCAATCTTAAGAGCCACACTATATTCATCATTGTTTATCGTTGACATTTTGAGTCTGCACTTGTGTGTATGTTTTTATATACAATGTAGAAAATTCCTTCTGACACAGTGGTATATATATTTGGGAATATATATATTTCTTCATCCTTTCTCCACCAATAATAGGAACTGTCTCAAAAGAAACAACGAGGCCAACAAAATATGAACAACATTACTATACAACAAGGCTAAACATGGAACATGTAATATATCCATGTTTTTCAATTCCATAAAAGTCCTCTGAATCTCTCTATCATCCCTGGTTCCTTCTTGAAGAATATCATGTCTCCACAAATAGTGCCTGGGGCATCGATTCTATGGAAATTTCTCTCCTCAATGAGGATCTCCATGGCCTTCATGAAGAGGTCCTTCAATTCCAATTCCTTCAACTACACATAACCACTACAAAGGTTGCATTTAACATATGAAACATCAAGGATAAAACCTTTGTTTTAGGAAAGTCTCCATTCGCATAAGATTGATTTCTCTTAAGTCGCCATTTTTCATAAGCCTTCTCTTTAATATGTTACATGGACCTTCTAAATCATGTCTTGTGTTGATGACATGTGTGCTTGGATCTCAGTCTTGATGCTTGGGGCTGGGATTTGTGTATTGGCATATCTTCTATATCGTATCGATGGAGAACATAGGCAGAGGCAGTGGATCAACATCAAAAAACAAACCCTCAAAACAAATCTATGCCCTATTGTTCTCCTTAAAAATAGACACACCTTCACACCTGTCAGCATGTGGAATTCATCATTCGATGCATTCATCATTCGATTTACCCTTCATGGAGCTTGGACAGTGGGAAATTCAAAAAATAGCATAACACCTGACACTTATAATACAAAATCAATCAACACTTGTGGTTCTCCAACCTTTGGAAGGTATCTGGAAAACATGGCTTGAATCAAAACCTAGGAAAAATCCTGGTGTCCATAGCATATGGGATTCGAACATCTGGGCGATGAGCTATCCCGTGGGTACATTCGACATTTTACATTTTTTTAACATGCGAGAAAAACGAAAAACTCTGGTGCATTGTTACATAGGTAAAAGTTTGAAAACAATGTTGTGTATTACATTTTTAAATCCCATGGGAAATAATCCGACATCATTGGTGCAAATGTGATACATGGATTTTAAAAACACCAATGGTCCCATAACTTCTCGATGTCTTGAGCACATAATGGACTCTCCTTGGTGTCTTGATTTGATGCTTGTGCGCTAGCATTGTGTTGTGTATTGGTTGTGGACTTTGGTATATGCATTATATTTGGTAGATAGGTTCAACTTGGGATAGACTCAGGACACTTGAGCACACACCACCTTTTGGCAAAAGTAATAAATAAAATGAATATTTTTATTTGAAAATATGGAAGTGTATAAAAAATCTAGATCTAGGAAAACTAATGAAAAATGTTATTTTTTGCAACACAGGCCATAGGTCAGTGATCATAGGAATTCTGAGAAAAAATGATGAATAGATACTCGTCGAGACTCAATGAGGCTTTTGGAATGCATATTTGAAGAACAAGACGCATGGGGTTTCTAGGCCAAATAATGAATAGATACTCGTCGAGACTTAATAAGTCTTTTGGAATGCAGATTTGAAGAACAAGACGTGTGGGGTTTCTACGCCAAAGAGATCAATGGGAAATTTTCAAGGCTCGATGAAGAATTGGGAGGCTATGACTGTAGGCAAAGGACCAAAGGAATTTGGCAAATCTAACACAAAATTTATGAAGGCACTTAAAAATTTTATGGTGCTCTTTTGAGTGCTAACACAACCATTTGATGTTTCTAAGAGGTACCTTTAAAAAAATTAGTAACTTCCTCACGATGAGGAAATTCCTTCGTATAATGGTCCTCTACGCAAATGAAGAAGGGAGACTTCGACTTTCTCTTCTCAACAATCTCTTGGGGTTTATTCTCCTGTTGCGAATATTTTTTCGATTTACTCTTATTTTTATTCTTTCCTCTGGGTTGCGGAGATGAAGTGGATTGAACCACATTCACGTCAGAGGATTGAGCAGGAAAATAAGTGGAGGTAGTATGGGTAGAAGTTTGTTCATTCAATGTGGTAGGAGACTGTGTTCTCAAAGAACCTATTATACCACTAGAATGAGGATTCAAAGGTGGTTTCGATGGATCATTTGAAGAACGTGGAGTGTTATGGATCAGGTCGTAAAGGGTATTGGATTGGGAATAAACCAAATACAAATATTGAGCACGAATAATAGCCTACTCTTCAGTGATAACACCTCCCATAGCATCATCTCTGGAAATGGGTGGTAAAAGGGACTACGTGAACCATTCTGCCAATAATTGGTCTAGAATGATAGCTTTAATTAACCATCTTTGCCACCTCCACTCATGAATATGATTAGAAATGTGAGTAGAAGTGGATTGCCAAAGGGAGTTCAAAATATCTGTACCTATTTAATATCTAATCAACAGTTAAAAATGGGTTAAGAAGGCCATCACAAGTGAATTAAAGTCACTGAAGAAACTTCATGGTAATTCAATATACCACTTAGTTGTTGAGTCTGTAAGAGTTCGCTGGAAAAGATACAACTAAATAGAATCATCCATTAGTGAGTTAGATGAACACCAAAGATGAATTTCATAACATGGTTATTGGGGTATTCCCCAAGTTTTCTAGCAAACTTAGTAATATCAGATGGTAACTTGGTAAGAATTACTAGCCAAAATGGAGAATGTAGTATGGGATCATTTGACAATCTCGATAGGTCAGGGAGGTCCAAAGTGGCCAAGAAAGGTAATTGTCCACTAACTTGATGGTATTGGCAATACTGATGAGGCATCAAAATACCAGTAGGACCATGAGTTAGTTGTAAAGGTATGTTATATCATGACATTCCTTCCATAGGTTGTTGTTGTGGAATCTGGGTAGTAAGAACGAGATTCACCGGTTGAGGAATTTGGGCAACAAAAGTGGGGTTCGTTGATTCATTAGGTATACTTCCTTGTAAAGAAACACCCTTTTGAATTGACTGACCCTAGGTAGGGTTAACAACACATGTAAATGGTTGTCCAGAATAGAGTCTGAAGGGATTAGGATTAGAGGGTCCCGCTTGAGTGGCTTTCCTCCGTGAGGGACCTGCTGGAGCCGTTTTCCCCCAGGGTTGTTGTTGGATCCCAAAAAAAGGGTTCCAAGGTTGTCCCATAAATTTCCCTCTAGTCACAGGTTGGGTTATAGTTGGCATTGGTCCACCAATAAAGGGTTTCCCCACAGCTAGGGTTTTTCCCTCAATAGAATGTGCCCACTATAAGAAAATTGCCCCATGACTAAAACTTGTGTCACAAAAGGATTCCATGTTGTAGTAGGAAGTGGTGTCATGATGGGATTCTATGGTATATATGTACTTCTGGTTTGCAAAGGTACAATTTGTGAAACTGTCATAGTGTTGCTTAATTGACTAGGAAGGACAAGACCCGAGCTACTTGACACTTGACCCAAAACAGTAGTAGTGTTACCTATTTGTCCCTCAGAAGAAACCAAGTAAATGACTTGGCATAAGAATATACAAGCCTAAGGAAGAGGTTACAGGTGACTTTGTCAAGGTAGGAAGAGGCTGGTTCAGAGCCATACCCATCTTAATGCGGATGTCTTGGACTGAATATGTTCTCCACAAGGTAGAAGGAGTAGGAGCAGAAATATGAGTAGGATCAACTAATCAAGATGTTTGAATAGGGGTAGTAAATCCTTTTGTAGGGTGACATTTTCTTAACTCTGTTATTGCAACATATGTACTTTCCTAAATCCCAAGGCAAGTGAATGCAATACTGGCATAACAAAGGGTGACCTATCACTATCACCTTAATAGGAAACCCCTTTCTATTTAGGAGTATATCAAAGTTACCCCAGGGGAGACGTCCCCAGTGACCTAAAGGGCCGATAATACTAAGGCAAGGATGCAAGAAAACTCCTTCTCACTGGTCACTCATGTCAAAAGGTTCTTAAGTTATTTAAGGGATGAAGCAATGGTAAAAATGGAGTGTACCTGCCCAGAACAAGACAACAAAGAAAATATGCCAACTTTCAAGTAAAAAATATGATGTTAGCACTTCTTAAGACCATGAACCTTCAAAAAATAGGCTATCTGATATAAATTTTCATAAAGGTAATAATTTACAACAACAATAAGTATTTTGTAATAGCCGCAAAAAATATGCCTTGAAATTGCTTGAAAAAGACAAGAAAATGTAGCTTTAACTAGGTTGAATGATAATTAATTGTCGCACGTAAATTTGGCAATGTCTATCTAGCATTTAATGTCACTTATGCAAAGAATTTTCTTCAGTTATATGGCTGTACCAATATTTTGTAACAACAACAAATTCTAGTGCTCAAATTTGCAAGGAAACACCATGTAAACTTAGCATTTATCTAGTAGATTGACTAGAAATTTTCACAAGCAATTTCTAAGTGAGCTAGGTGCAAGTTATGTAGGTGAATGCAACAAATTATCATGAATTAGTATGGCTATAGCAGTGATTTGCAACTGCAACAAGTTATTTAATAATTTAGTCTAATTGGGGGTTAGTAAAAGTTAGCAAAAGCTTCAAGGACCAGAGTTTGAGTGTTTAATCAATCCTTCAATAAGAAAGAGGCTAGAAATAGTGCCTTCTAGGTCTTATGGAGTCAAGTGGATGGCTTCTTCTAAGGATGGAAATCAATTTTGATAGTGCACAAAATTCCAAGAGGAATGCATAGGAGAAGTAGTAGCTTAAGTCCCCCTATGCATTTTCCTCACGAAAACAAGATACCTTGGTGTAGGCAATTCTAGGCCCTAGTACCTTTCTCTCCTTAGGCTTCTCATGGGATAAGAACTTGGGCAAAGATAACTAGATCAAAACCTTAGAGTTCTTGGAAACTAGGGCTCTAGGGTTTCACTAGTTACTAAATCAATTCAATGAAAAGATTGACAAATAGAAAGTAAGAAAGTAGCAATTTAAGTTCCTTACTTCAAGCGTTTAACAGATCATGCAATTTCATAATCTTGTATGAGAAAATAAAACCATACATAAACCATTCAATAGATGACAAAAAATGCATATTTTACCTACTTGCACCAAGAATAATCATGAAATACCATGCAACATCACCATAAAAGCCTCCAAGATTGATGCAACTTGCAAAAACTTAGCCTTATACAAGAGTGTGCCTCAGAATTTCAGCGAATATCCCTTTTAGGGAGAAAATTTCAGACCTCTCCTCTTGTGTGCGGAGTTGTGATGTAAAAATGAGAGTAATTTAGGTTTATTTATAAAAAGGTTTGACCTTTAATTATATTTCTGGTCAAAATAAGGCCGACCTGACCAATTTACAGATAAATTCAAATTTGGCATAAATAAAATTATTTAGCATCTAAAAACATTTCCAAGGGTGATGTCATGCCCTTCTAGGGTGACATTGAGCCCCTAAGGTGGAATGTTGGGCTACAAATGTTGAACGTTTGACCTCCAAAGGCCCTGGATGATGCCCACATGTGCGAAATAGCTCACAACTTCCCTCAAAATGAAAACGTTACCTCTGGATGACATCTAGGGTCATGATGGTGACATCATGGGATCTCAAAGGCCAATGTCCTGGTGGAAAAGAAATACCTCCCTAGATCTAGGTTTGCCAGGGTGCCTCCAAGTTGACATCCTTCTTTCTTCCTAGTGCAAATATATGATGTCTTCTTGCCCCTGACTGGGGTTACAACATCCATCTGTGAGCTTTCAGCCCCATGAAGGTTTGAGCTAATCATTCCCCCATGTGTACCTATCCACTAGGAAAGTTTCTGCAACAAAAAAATGTATGCCCTCCAGGGGTTCATAAGTCATAGGGATCATAACATGTAAATCACATCCGATAATTAAATTACCCAAACATGTGCATCAAACCCCCCTTCACCCAGACAGATTCACAAAGACGTTAAAAATTTTAGTAAGTTAGTTTTGGAGAAGGTCTCAAGATGTCATACTGGGATAATCCTCCTTATGTTTAGGGTGTTTCCCAGGTAAAAATCAATACAGGTCATGTAAGTGTATGAGGTGGCATGGGGTAGTGTTTGGGCATGGGGTGCAGTGATGACATGGAAATGTAAATATTACTTGTGGGTGCCTTTGTAGAGGGTGAGTTGCACCTTGTCATGGATTCCATTATTTCCTATCCCATTCATTGCCATTTATTTCCATTTATTCTTAGATTCATTGATTGTCTACTTTTATGCTTCAAGGGAAGAGTTGAGGGACACTGTCCTAGTTGGGTGACCAGAGGTGACAGTGATATCCAAAAACATTTCATGCAGATGTGAAGGCTGGCCTGTGATGAGACCCCATTTCTCTTGGCTATGCCACCAAGAGTCACTACCCTGGTTTGGTGACCAGATATATGGTAGTGTCATACCACTACATTCCCATGGTCATAATAGGTCGGCTCGTGATGAGACCTATTATCCACCGAATAATACCTTGAGTGTTTATTTATTTTATGGGTTCCATTTTATTACTGAGAAGCCTTTTACTTCTTTCTCAAGAATCCTTGGGTGAAGCATCTCAAAGGTTTCATTTTGTCTTTTAACTCTTTCCAACTACTTTTACCCTTTGGCCCTTTAGCCCCTTCTTCCCACAAGGTAAGGTACAACCCTTCCTAGTGTGGAAAATCCCAATGCCTGAACAACAGTAGGGGGAAAATGAGAGGAATAAAGATGGAAATTGGTAAGTATGGAGGGAATGGAAGATGACCTTTCATATACCCACCCAATGGCAACCCATCCTAAGGGGAGATAAACTTACTAGTGAATCATGCCACCCTTCTGGGTATGAACAAGTTAAAGAGAATGATTTCCAAGAAAATGTTATGAAATGACAAAGAATTAAATGCAACATATTCAAGTAATTCAATAATCAGAGTGACACAAACCATGATACCCAAACTCATTACCTCATGGAGCAAGACTTAATTCTACTTTAGGACCAGACTGGTGGGATGGATACTATTCTTGCTAATAAATGGGTTGCAATGAAGAAAAGAGGGGACCTTTGGGGCCATGCTCAAGTCATCTGACTCTCAACACTTTGTTTCTAGGACCTATGGGCCTTGAGATATGATCTCGTTATTTATATCTAGGGTAGGGGACAACATTTGACTCCAATGCGGGGACATTTTCTCACCGTAGAGCGCATGAGAACCTCAGTTTCTCTGGTATGACCCGTGCCTACTAAATCTCAGCAAAATGTATTAGTAATCCTTAGGGTGGTTATATCACCCTTTTTTCATATATAATATAATAAAATAGAGATAATATTTAATCTAACATATGATCATGATCGTGAATATATACAAGTGAGACAAAATAATATGTAAAATGTAACTACAACTATGCTAACATGATATGAAAATTGTATATACAATGGATGAAAATGCCTACCTACCTCTACTTACCTATTGATTGAATGCTAGGTGTAGTCAGATAACCAGTTAAACCATCCTAGCAATATCACATAATACCTGCCTCTGTTCTTCATCATAAACCAAAACAATGACAAGTCAAGCACAAAAATAACATGAGTTAGAACATGTATCACATCATCGAAAATCATAAAGTCTAGCTCATGGAGGTGGGAGGGAGGGACAAAATTATGCCAAGTCACACTTCTAGGAAAGTGCTCAATCCATCTTAGAAAGGGATCGTGAAAAATCAAAGGCTCAAAATACTGACTCAAAGAGTATGCAGGTTGGCTACCTTGAATTTCATCACATCCTAAGGTCTGGGAAAGGACTAGTAATAACCTAGAGGATGGCTGAAAATTTCTTAAGGGAAGGTTGAAAGACTAAGACAATAAACTTCTTATTAAGGTATTCAACCTACCCTTGGATTCTAAAAGAAGGATTTTCTCCAGAGAAAACTCAAGACAAAGGACATGTTTCCCAACTACACCCTTAGTGACATAATGAGGTAAAGTAGTTGAAGGGGGTTGGACAACCTTGTCACAAGTATCCTGCTTTAGGAAAGCAACGTCCTCACCTTTATCAAAATTTGAGCACAACGACATTTGATAATATTCTTCATAGAATAAATCCAAATGCTCAAAGGAATACTCATCAAATTCCTCAAGGTATGACTGGAAATCACGAGGAGAACATTGCACTAGGTCATCCTTGGGTGCTTGGAAAAATTCTGTAATTATATCATCATTGTGTTTCCAAACATCAAAATTATTAGGAACATCATATGATTGTTGTAAAGGCAAGATTCAAATATATCCTTCCATTTCATAAATGGGACCTTCATTAGAACCAATCACATCCCACTTACATCTTCCAACAAGTATGAAATCATCAATATTATTAACCATGCCACTACCTTTATCCTAACATGAAGGATTTAATGCATCTATGGGTCGCTTCTTCCCACAAGGCAAGGTACAACCCTTCCTAGTGTGGAAAACCCCAATGCCCAAACAAAGGTAGGGGGGGGATGAGAGGAATAAATATGGAAAGTGGTAGGCATGGAGGGAATGGATGATGACCTTTCATAGACCCACCCAGTGGCAACCCATCCTAAAGGGAGATCAACTTACTAGGTAATTGTGTCACCCTTCCAGGTATGGAGAAGTTAAGGAGCATGATTTCCAAGAAAACATTATGAAATGGAGAATTCAATGCAACATATTTAAGTTCTTCAATAATAAGAGTGACACATACCATGATACCCAGACTCATCACCTCATGGAGAAAGACTTACTACTACTTCAGGACTAGGATGATGGGATGGATACTACTGCTACTGATAAATGGGATGAAAGAGGGGCCCTCCGAGGCCATTCTCAAGTCATTCGGCTCTCAACACTCCATGTATAGGACCCATGGGACTCAAGGCATGATCTCCTTATTTATCCCTAGGGTAGGGGACAATAGAATCTATAGATAAAACTTCCTTGAATGGTTTGAGTGGTAGTCGGGAATAAGAATATTGTAGCTCAGATTCAAAATCTACCGAAGAAGGTATCTGTAGAATGATTGGGCCAAAAGGGTTAGTTAAAGGTGGATTTGCAGGAAAAAAACCTTCCCGAAAACCTATGCCCACTTCTATAAATTGTTCGGTAAGGGAATGATATTAGAGAAAAAAAATTCATTTATTATTCCTTTGTGGGAATGAGGTTCCAATGAATGAGGAGGTAAGTGTTTGTAACCTTCCATATGTAACCCTTGCATCCTATGAGACCTATGAATATTTTTGTTTGCCAAAGTTTAAAAAAATAAATCCTAGGGCCAACTAAAATCGATGAAAGAACACACCCTTAATAAATATAAAGGTAATCAACCAGGAAAATAGTAGATGAAAGTATCTTCCGAAGATGAGATATCAAGTCGTCATCGAAGATATGAGAAGCAGTTACCCCGAACTCCATGTATCATCCCTTCTCGGTTCAAGCTACCCTCTCTTTGTGGGATCAACCTACAAGGGAACTAAAAGTGTGATACGACATCTACCCCAGGTACCATGGGAATATCCCCACAATCACCTCTGCAGATACCTAGGAAAGGCCACTAAGGTTACCAACTTGCAGTCGGACTCCAGGGGGTATAATAAATAGTCAGGACTGAATGTGTGGGAAATATATCAAAATTATAAGATCTTCAATAGAACTGAAGACAAGTGGACCAGTAAAACTCCTGAGGACCCCAAATAGATTTGAGATTCATGAAGCATTGAGACCAAATGAAACCAATGGTTTCTCAAGAAAAACCCCCAATATATGCTCTTTGTACTATGATTGATCAATCTTTGGAGGGGTAATCTCCGCTACTCTTCCACACACGACCTTGTTGGAAATATGGCTATAGCAGAGATGACGCAGACTGTCAAGGTTGTCATTGGTGGCAATCGGTTGGTTATGGAGCACGCACAAGAGAACTGGCAGAAGAAGCTAGATGTTGAGATTGGGTTCCACTCGGCAGAAGAAGCTAGATGATGTCAGAGCAATATCCAAGTGGGGACGTTGAGATTGGGTTCCACTCAGAGAATTGTTCTACAAGAGGAGACCCACTGTGTTAGGTTATCCAAGTGGGGATGTTGAGATTGGGTTCCACTAAGCACATTGCTCTACAAGAGGAGCCCCCATTACGTTAGGTTATCCAAGTGCCCATCACGTTAGGTTATTCAGGAAAAAGGAGGGAATAAACCCATTTGAAATGTTTCAAGTAAAAAGAGGGAATAAACCCATTTGAAACGTTTGAAGGAGAGCTCCACTTGACTCACGCGCCCCCATTGAAGCAGAAACAGAGGCAATGGCGAAGAGAGATGCGACCCAATTGGCATTCCAGTTCAGCCTTTGCCCATGGGGATCTTCACTGATAAAACCGCACGCCTCAGCCACGGCCATGACTAGCAGCAGCAGTTACCAATCGTTTGTTTTAAGAAACACACGAATGGTGCCATTCACAACGCGATTGGTGTGGACGGTGCATCAAATGGATATAATGCACAATCAACG
>JZKD02S1622785.1:1499788-1513803 GCA_000966675.3 Picea glauca
ACTTGAGGGACAAAGGGATGTAGACTCAATATGAAGTAATTTCTCCAGAGTAACTTTGCTCTCAAAGTTGAATGCTTTCTCCTCTTTTTTCCATAGCTCGAAATTGTTCTCTTATAGCCTTCAAAATGCAACTGAAGGGCCGAGTCAGAACGTTTCCATTATATGGAAGGCCAAGGATCAGGTATCTCTTGTCATGACATGAAAAACTGACCTCATTTTGTATTTTCTGGCACAAATCCCAATATACGCGAGCTACAGTGGAGCAGTACGCATATACGCATCTTGTATAACTGATAGGGAGCGTATATGTGGAAAAATGTATGTTTTAGCTCTGGATTCATCAAAAAGGGATGATGAATCCGCATAGGGAAATGGAAAAATGCCCTCTGTGCAAGATAGCAATGGTAAGGAAAATATTGCTATAACAGATGCCCCCTAATGTGTGAGATCAGAGGAGTATCTGCGATGGCTGAAATACATTATAAATAACCCAGAAGTGGAATGATAAAGAACCAGCTGGACGAACTCAATTTCTCATTACATTATGTACTGACTTTGCATACATGGCTGCCAAGAATACAATGCAGATCCATGTGGAAAATATACCAAACAAGTGTTCATGGCCATGAGTAGGAAAATACAAATGCAGTTACATGCCAAAAGTTGTCATAGTCACGAACAAGTCCCAGTGAAAACCAGTCTCAAAAATCAATCTAAAGATATCTGTATACCATGGAGTACAATCTTATCTCCCATGATCACCAAAGTCAAATAAGTATTGGTCCAATGAAATGGAAGCAACAGCGCAGGAAAGTTGTGGCCACATAGTGATGTCTTCAAGTCTTCTACATTATCCACCAATGGTGAAAGTCTACATCATGTGAATAAATGAGTTGAGGTCAAACATGATGAGACATCGTTTGATTACCAATCATTGATGTATACCGTTAACAAACGCGAGACAACCTACCAATAATGAAAGTAGGTATCAAGGCACCGAGTACATCTCTACAAATGTGAATAAAGGAGTTGGTGTCGAACACTTGAGAGATGCATTGATCAGGAGACATTGATGTATTCCCATCTGTCAATGGTGAGAGAGCCTGCCACTAATGACTGCAAGCCTCAAGGTACTCATAAAACTCTAGGTCCCATATCCATAATAAATGAGCTGAAGTCGATGGAAAGGGACCCACTGAAAGGAGAGAATTGAGGCATCTGTCGTCAGTCAGCACGAGGAACAAAGAAGGAGCTTCATGATTTGGTGGAGATCGGACGAAGAACATATTCACGAACCAATGACCCTGTGTGTCTTTCGCATGTGCCAAATGCAAGAGGTACATGAAAAGGACCCATTGAATAGCAACCAATGATGAAAAATTGTTGATAAGGCGAGGAAACCACCAATAATTCTAATGGAATCCATGACATTGCACAAATCCCAAAGTGTGAATATATGTATTGTCATCGAAGACAGGGGAAACCACCAATAAGTCTAATGGTATCCAAGACATTGCACAAATCCCAAAGTGTGAATATATGTCTTACCGTCGAACATAAGGGAAACCACCCAGTCAATGACCAATGATGAAATGTCAATTGTTGGATTCAAGGTGACCTACTAATGATGAAAGTAGGGTCAGGGTGCATGATAAGACCAAAGTATCATGTGATTCTGAGACAAACTGAGGGTATGGATGGCATGCAAAGTCAAGATTTCTGAGGAGTGGACAACATAGGTTAATAGAATTTCTTTGAAAAAGAGCTTGAGACATATGGTGGACTCCGGCAGCATGGACTCAATGATGTGACAATTAGATGTAGGAGGCATCAATAACGTTCTCTATAGGGACTAGAAGAGTAACCAGTCGGTAGAGAAAACGCTGTAGCGAGATCAGCTTCCTAAGGCCATGCTAAACCCAAAATTATGATGACACAAGGACTCAATAACATTGTGCTATGTTCAAAGGCAACACAACTGCTTCCAATTACAATATAGTATTCCCTTCCCACCCGTGTTTTTTTGTTTTTTAATAAAAAATTAATGCTATGATATAGAGGAGGGAACGAGTGTCGCAAGTAAGAAAAACTAGCTCCAGCAGTGGAAGGTACCTATGCTCAATGAAAGGAAATGAATGTGGGAGATGGACACTCGGGGTGATGTTCCCTCTAGGGTATAGGGTGTCAAATTGAGAAGGATAAAAACAAGGCTCTACTTGGTTGAGGATGCAAAATGCTTAGGCAACGGTTTATAACACAAAGAGAGAATCGGCTAAAGGCTCAATACAACAAGTGAGGGCATGAGATGCAATGACAACTTAATGCCAAAAAATGTCCTTTTTTATATCTTTTAGTCTACTTGGTGTGAAAATGGGGTAAACTTGTGGCAAATAGAAATCTTTTCAAATCCATTTTACAAGTGTGAAAAATACAAGTTCACTGAGCAATCTTTTCTATTTTTGATAGCGAGTCGGAAAAGAGATTAATTAGGACTCATGATCTTTCAAATCCAATTTTAACGAGTGTGAAAGGGACAAATCACTCGGTGATATTTTTAGTTTTTAGATGAGTCAAAAAATAGCTTAAATAAGACTTGTTATTATGAGCTAATCAACATGTAAAGTGGGAGTCCAAGGCTCCTGTCTCGGCCTTCTGCCGAAAGTCGGTATCTTGCAAATAGCTAACAAGAGCTTGGGAAAACCCAAGGCTTTCCAAGTCAAGGAGGAGAAGGTGATAATAGAGGATACTGTCTCTGTGATGGTTTAAATAATATCTCTTAATGGAAAAGACATAGGTGGGGGAATGGTATGTCCCATCATGTCATCCAAATCGAAAGGAACCTCATCAAGACTTGGAGGGAGAGCATTCGAGGGAAGAATAAATCTCTCTCATTCAGAAGGGGGAAGATTTGAAATGTTGATGACATGATTGAAAGGTGCATCATTCTCTTTAGGGAGAGTAGGGTTGACTAAATATTGCACTAGTGTGGCCACTTCTTCAATTATAGGTTGAAGAGGATGCATAGTAATGGGGGAAAGAGATGCTTCACCCTTAACAAAGAGGGTGAGGTTAGGAGAATATTGTGTCAGTGGAACCACCAAGATGATCAAGGGAGAAGTGGTGTGGAGAGAAACCATGGATGCCTTAGAATCTTAAGGGATCTTGGGTGAGCCCCACGCTTCTGGTATCTCGACAGTAATCAGACACAAATGAGTAAGGTGACTTCCTTCGCAAGTCCTGCAAAATAATTTAGGCTTACATATGAGGCATATGGGCTTCTCGA
This sequence comes from Picea glauca, assembly GCA_000966675.3. Taxonomy (NCBI): domain Eukaryota; kingdom Viridiplantae; phylum Streptophyta; class Pinopsida; order Pinales; family Pinaceae; genus Picea; species Picea glauca. Next base: position 1,503,072 of record JZKD02S1622785.1, read on the forward strand.
TGTTCTAGCAGGGGAAAGAGAGTCATCTCCTGTATAATGAATAGAAGTGGGAGATGTGACATGGCTATGATTCGGGGAAAAGATAACGGTGCGCCCAACATAATTGGTAGAGGTGGGGGAAAGTTGTCGACGTAGTTTGTAGAATAATTCGAACCATCTCCGACATGAATGGAAGTGGTTGGTGATGGATCACTAGTATGCTTGATAGTGACTGGGATAGCGATAGATGGTGGCATTTGATTCCATGGTCCAGGGAAAGATTGATTCTGAAAAATTGCAAGCCAAGCAGGATCTTGGTATACCTCTTTCCCTAGCCTAGAAAGGTGTTGGTTCACACCAAAATGGTTCGAAGAGGTTTTGATGGGCATCGTCATTGAGGTCTGTAAAGAGACCGAGGTAGGATAAGGATTATTCAAGTGAGGATATATGTTTCCCCCTTGTGAAGGGGTCCCATAAAGAGGTTAGCATGAATCGTAAAACTGGTTCTCTCGATATTAAAGATCTAGTGGTAATTGAGGACCTGTCATGGAAAAAGTGTTCGAAGGAACTAACAAGGAGGACGAAAGATACATGGATGGGGTGTAATAAGTGGGATAGGCACCCATCTAATTACTGCCTCTTGAAAGTGGATAACTATTATTAGATCCATAAGGGGGAAGGTTCCGACCTCCCATGGGGACATGATTCATATCAAATGAAGAAGTAGGCATCAGAGCCATGGTGCCCCCAGGTATAATGCTAGGATTCATATATGTGGGCCAAGGAGAGGGTTGCACGGGGGAAAGCATATCAACAGAAAAATGGCTAGAGACCCAAGGTGTAGACTCATCATTTTAGTTTAGCATACCATTGTAAAAAACAGAAGGGTTTGTCCCCATGAAATTAGCAGGTATCATGGGGTGGGTAGCAGTGAATGAGGGAGCAAAATAAATTCCACTGTACATAATGATGAAACCCAAAATAAATGCCTAAGGTCGACTAGTAGTCAAAGAGCATACCAAAAACATCAAATGGCCAATATGCATGAAAACGGGCTAAAGTGGCTAAGTGGCCTCCCTCGCTAAAGAAGGTATGTCTCAACCAAGAGGGACTTGACACTCCCCACTAAAGTTTGGAGGTAACATAATCCAGTTATAAGGGTCATCATAGGTTTAACAACCAGTTGATCAGATCCCCCTGGAGAGGTACTGTGTGTTGTCCGACCCTTATCTGACTCAGGGTACAAGCAGAATAACCCTGCAAGTAACCTATGAGATACCTAAGTCAATAAACTAATAAACTACTGTATAACCGATGCATAGGAGAGCAGTCGTAAGTCCAGATCACCATATGGGCAGGGTAGCAAAGCCCAAGACCTTGAAAGAACCACCTCTCATAGAGGTATGGGCACTAGAAAGATCCCCAAATATGAATAAATCCACAGAAATATCTTTGACACTAGGTGAGTATCTAGGGGTTATCCCTTCAACTAACTTCACACGCCCTCGTTATTAACTCCGGTGTGAGCGGAGCCTCCTGATCTTATCGATTATACATTGGATTTCTCAACTCTGTATCTCAGACACATATTTTGATTTAATTGCCTTGGAGAAGTTTACTCACAAAATCCTATTCCAAGGAACTAAATCCTAAGCTAGTTTGTGCACCCTAAAAATAAAATCGTGACTAGTCAATTTTAGTTTAAAGCATAAATTTTATTGGTCGTGGTTAGTAAAAAAGGTATGGAAGTGAAACTCATGTTGTTATGACTCTGCCAGAAAATAAATATGTATATAATGCAAAGTCTATCTTTAACTTTTCAATGAATGATATGCTAATAAAAATAGTGCAGTCTTCAATTTCAAATCTACAATTCAGAAGTAAAATACAATCTTTTGCTAAATGTGCTAAGATAATGATAAATATTCAAAGACAAAAATGCCAACGAATGAAAAATGCCTATTTTTTTGTATTTTGAATATTCTAAAAAGAAAATGCATGGACTGATAAGCAACTTGACATATGAATTCTACTGTGTATAAAAGCAGTAACTCAAGCAGAATACCAGGCAACCAAGCAAACAACCCAGAAGCCAAGGACAAATTAAAAATAGAAAACAAAGATAAATTCTACACCCAAAAATTCAACTCCAAACAGGCTTCCTGTCAACCCAGATAATATCAACAGACACTACAGAGACCTAAGAAGGCTCAACAATCTTTAAATCCTACCCAGTAGTTACTCAACCAAGCAAACAAGCAAGGGGAAGTGGTATACATGATTGTTCAGGAGAACAGAGCGTATATACGCTTCTTGCAATGAGACAACGGGCGTGTGTACGCGACTGTCAAGGAAAAAATGGTGTATATGATTTAAAACAAGGCCAGGAAAGGGTAAAAGGCTGAAAACTCAGACTTAGAGTGAACAGGATCTGTCAAACAGTGATACGATAAGAAACACAAAGGAAAAAGAGCAATGTAAGAAGAAAAAGTACTTCAACCCTTAGAAGGAATATCTCTCCCCAGTGGAGTCACCATTTCTGTTACAAGGGAAAAACTCTCTATGGCCAAGGGTAAACCACAACAGACAGGTATGACTGCAGAAATCAACTTAATTCCAACATATGCTATATAGACTAATGTGAAATACAAGAAAGAGGCCTACCTCGATCCAACATTTGATGATGTTCCACTGTTGAGCACTTTGACCCAAATCTTTATACCAGCAAGAAGCTCTCAACAAACAAGAAAAGAAAGTATATAGTGATGATATAAAAAGGATTAACACATTATATAGCATAGTCCATTAATAAACATTACAAAGACGCCCATGGATAATAATCATATATTTGCAAGAAACCAATAGGACGGGAAAGGAGTATTTCTATTAATAATTGATCAGTAGAAGTGTCAACATTACAGACTTCTGTGTCGGCACGGTTCGAAACCAAGAAACCAAGTTCCTTCCAACTAAGTCTCCACCACTTCAATCCTCCACCAAAGACAATATCATTAGAAAGAGGCAAAGAGGTCCTCTCAAAAATAAGGGAAGAGCTTGGGGGCTTAACACTGTGTTCAGACTTGAGGAACAAAGGGATGCAGACTCAATATGAAGTAATTTCTCCATAGTAACTTTGCTTTCAAAGTTGAATGTTTTCTCCTCTTTTTTCCATAGCTCAAAATTGTGCTCTTATAGCCTTCAAAATGCAACTAAAGGGCCAAGTCAGAATGTTTCTAGTATATGGAAGGCCAAGGATCATAGATCTCTTGTTGTGACATGGAAACTTGACATCATTTTGTATTTTCTGGCACAAATCCCGATATACGCGAGCTGAAGTGGAGCAGTAAGAGTATATGCATATTGTATAACTGATAGGGAGCGTATATGTGGAAAAATGTATGTTATAGCTTTGGATTCATCAAAAAGGGATGATAAGTCTGCATAGGGAAATGGAAAAATGCCCTCTATGCAAGATAGCAATGGTGAGGAAAATCTTGCTATAACATCCAGGTCTTGTGGCAACTGCCAAAAATTTGCTGGGAAAGAACGCCTTTCATCCATGCCTTTACAACCTATCCTCCTAGAATTTCCCTTTTCAAAGTGGGGATTGGATTTTATTGGTCCTATAAATCCTCCATCTTCAGCAGGACAAGTTTTATTTTGACAACCACATACTATTTTACAAAATGGGATGAATTTTTCCCACTTAAGCATTCAACAAATGATCAAGTATTTTCGTTCCTTGAAAATAACATCTTTTCCAGATTTGGTCTTCCATTGGAATTTATTACAGACAATGGTCGCACTTTCATTTCTTCTAAGTTGACCCAATTTTTAGCTAAGTTGGGGGTTAGGAAGTTCAACTCATCAGCTTATTATCCCAAAGGAAATGAGCAGGCTGAGTCTACCAACAACAATTTGGTAAGAATCATTAAAAGGCTCATCAAAGATAAGCCTCGTCAATGGCACACGCTCCTCACTTACGCCCTTTCAGAAGATCGAGCTATCTCCAAGGTAAACACTGGTTGCACTCCTTTCCATCTTGTTTATTGTCAAGAAGCCCTACTACCTACTGAGATGGAACTTTTTTCTTTGAGGTTGATGCTACATATCTGACAATTAAATTCTTCTGATGTTTCACAAAGGATAAACACACTCCTATCCTTAGAAGAGAAAAGGATGTTTGCCTTGGATAATATAAAAAGAATACAACAGACTGTTAAGAAGTATTTCAACAAGAGTGTCAAGACCGTCAAATTTAAAGTCAATGATAAAGTACTGTTGTGGGATTTAGCTCACGGTTATAGGGGAAGACATTCAAAATTTAAAAAATTATGGTTGGGTCTGTTATCACACAGCTTGTAGGAAAGGTTTAAGTAGCTTGAAGGCAAGGATCAAACTGGCGTAACAGGAGCTTCCCCACCCACTGTCACCTCGATGGGGAGCTCTTTCTATTGAGGGTGGCTAATCCCTAGGGAGACGTCCCTAGTAATCTGGGGTTATGAAGGAAAAGGATCAAGGGTTCAAGGCTCAAGGTTAAGGTAAGATTTCCCTTCACAGATTACTGCCCAAAGGATAGTCAAAGGAGAGATATTTCACTGAAATAGCACCTGTTTGCGAGACAAGGCAAATGAAACTAAAACGTGCATACAGTGATTAGTACTTCAAAATATCAATGACTATCTTTAATACATATGAGCAATAATGAATGTAATTATTGACAAAGTCAATGATTGCAATTAAAGCTAAGACTTATAATATCACTTCCTCAATAAATACAAAATGATACTTGCATTCAATGTATAAAACAAATCCCTATTTAATCACAATGCAATAAATATCATAAATCTGCTCATATATATAATGTTGTTGCGTCACTATACTAAAGGGGTGACATCAACCTAGTTTCTAGGTTAGTTAAGTAGGCAAGGAGAAGGAGGTTTTGCAAATTAAGCCTATGAAGATGATCAACAACTCAAAGACTATCAAAAGGTGACAATACCACAACGTTTTAAGCCAAACAAGAATTCAAACAGGTATGATGTCACCTTAGGGTTAGGGTTAGGTTAGCTAGACAACAAAGTGAACGTTTGCTTTTTTTAGCCACTAAAATTACTTAACACTTATATGTCTATCAAAGGATGAGTCAGCCGCAACTTTTAGTCCAAACAAGAGTTCAAATAGGGCAAGACATCATCAGTGAACTAGGGTTAGTAGAAACGCTAGGGTTAGTTAGGGTTTCAATTCAAGAAAGTTTGAAAGATTGTGTTGAACACCAAAGACTCAACGTTTTAGGTTCAGACTAGTGCCTTGGGTTAATGGAGTCAAATGGAGAGAGACTAAAGGCTTGGAAAGATTTAAACTTAAAGACGAGAGAGTTAGGTTTGATGGTGCTGCAATGGCAGGGCCACCAAATCAAAACCCTAAGGGGAGGAGGCTCATTCCAGTGTAGCTAAAGCTAGGCCTCATGCTCCTCCCTCTTTCCTTAAGACTCTTTGGCAAAAACGGCTAGCTATAAAACATAAATCTATGGCTGAAAAGTGCTGCTTGGGGAGAAGGCTTTTCAAACCCTAAGAGACAAACCCTAGGTGTAAAATAAATTAGGCCTAGGATGTCCTCTTTCTTCAATCTATGTTTCAAGCTAACTCAAGAAAAATAGGAACTAGTGTAGCTATGGCTAGGCTAGGATATTCTTCATCAAATGGCTAATCAAGATTTTATCATGGGGACATGAAGCAATGAACTACTTGTGTGCTTTCTCCCTATGGTTTCAATGATTAAGCAAATAGTAACAATGTAACCATAAAAGTAAGATATTCTACCTACAACCATTCAATCAAGAAGTTTTGCATGCAAAATATACTTACAAATCAATGAAGATCCAAATCAAACCCTAGTTGTAACACCTTCCAATGATAAAAAAACCATAGATATGCCAAAGATAATCCTTCCAATAGTAGCGCCTCACTCCAAGAGCTAAAAATAACCAAGACAAAAGACTAAGAAGTATCTCTCACAAGAGAGCAAGTTATGTTATGTAAAAATGAGAGGCAACGTCCTCTCTTTATATCATCCAAATGACCTTTAATTAACAAAATAGGTCATTAAAAACAACCGACAAGGCTGACTTAACAATATTTCATTATTTTTTACGTTAAATGCTAAAAATGTCAAAGTAAGAGCTGAAAAAGGAGACGTCAGGCCCCTTTGAGGGAGATGTTGGCCCTTTTTGGGCATCATCAGCATCCAGAAGGAAAAACGTTGGCCCCCTTGGGGCTCCTCCAACCTCCCACATGTGCCAAACAAGCCCATCACACTGCCATATACTCCAGAAAATGTCCATCCCATCCTGGGTGGCGCCCTGCCCATCAAAGCCATCATCCCATCTACAGGGGGTGATCCCCCCTAGGTAGATCTCTGCCAAAGTGTCCTGGTGAGGGCGTCCTTATGTCTTCTTCATGCAAGGACTCATCATGACATTGTCCTGGGTCTACCATCCCAGCAACCATCTGATGGGATCTTCAGCCTCATGGAGGTCCGAGCTAATCATCTCCCCATGTGTACCGGTCCTCTGGTACCTGTCCGTCGGGCATGGTCCTGCACATCAAAAACTGCACCCTCCATGGGCTCATCAGTCCTAGATATCATAGCAATGTAAATCACATTTCATCATTAAAGTTATCATATATGTGCATGAAATCCCTAACATATCATCTAAGAGCTCAAAGATATTACACAGATCTACTATACAAAGCTAAGGAAACCAACAGAACAACCTATTGGGCTAATACCCACAAGAGATGGAAAGTTTCATCAAAAGATCATTCAAGCCCTGTTTAATGAGGTGATATGGTTTTTTAGGGATGTCAAGTCATAGTAAGACCAACGGCAGGTGTTGTCTGTGGGTTCCTTTGTAGGAGGCGAGTTGTACCCATCATGGATGCATTTTTTCCAAGCCCTTTATTGCCTTCATTTTTCTTGTATTTCTTTTTCTTTCTTTTTTTACTACAAGGTCTGACCAGAGGACACTGCCTTGGCTTGGTGGCTAGAGCTGACAGTGTTACCCACTGGTATCTTCGGAGAAATGATAAGGTTGGCTCGTGATGAGACCCCCTTTCCTTTGGCCATGCAACCAAAGGTCACTGCCCTGGATTGGTGACCAAATAGTGGAAATGTTATACTGCTAAATACCTATGAACATAATGGGCTAGCTCGTGATGAGACCTCCCATCCTCTTGGTTAGGTCTTGTTTTTTTATTTTGTCATTTTTCATAGGGTCCCTTAGTTTCTTATCGAGAGGATTTTTATTTCCTTCTCGGGGATCCCCTGGGTGAAGCATCTCTAGGTTTCATTTCCTATGGCTTTTATCTTTTACCATCTGCTTTTACCCCCTGGGCCTTTATCCCCTTCTTCCCACAAGACAAATTGTAACACTGAAAGGTCATCGTGATGGCTAGACTAGGGAAATGGGATGGATGAGCGGGGTATAAGATGTAAATATTATAAGATGGTGGGAGCGGACGATGGCTCTGCAAACCCCCCTTGGTGGATAACCAAAACCCATGAATATCAGCTTGCTAAGTCACCCAATCAATCACCCCAATGATGGTCAAGTGGATTAGTGTAAGATCCAAGTAGTCATCAAAAATGAAAGGAACCTAATGCATATATAAGAAGGTTATAACAATCAAATATGACACATACCATGATACCTCGGACCAATTACCTCATGGAGCAAGAATCCTCTCCGATGCAAGCCCAGGACGGTGGTGATGGAAGATGCTACTGCTGACAGGACAAGTCTGACTGAGAAGAAAGATGGGCCCTCCAGGGCCATGCTCAAGTCAATCCCGCTCTCGGTACTCCATGTCTAGGAACATGTGGGCCTCGAGACATGATCTCCTAGTTATCCCTAGATATCGGGGATAACATCTGGATCCAACTCGGGGACATGTGCTAACTGTAGAGTGCACGAGAACCTCAACAATCTCTGGTGTAGACCTGTACACCTGCTCACACTTGAAAAGAAAGCATCAGCGACAAAAGGTGGGGTTGTATTTCCACCCCGCAAAATAATATATGTGCGTATAAGGAAATCATAAATGTAGATAAAAAATTAAAATCTTACCTGTACTTATCTGCTGGCTGTATGTTGGTATAGTCAAACAACCAGTGAAGCCAATCCAACAACACTCCATGATACCTGCCTTTGTGCTTCATCATAAACCAAAACAGTGACAAATCAAGCACAAAAATGTCATGAGTTAGAACATATATCACATCATCAGGAATCTCAAAGTCTAACTCATGGAGGTGGGTGGGAGGGAAAAAATCCTGCCAAGTCCATCTCTAAGAAAAGCACTCAATCCTATCCAATAAAGGGTCATGAAAAGTATAAGGTTCAGAAAACGGACTCAAAGGGCCTGTAAACTGGTTATCTAGGACATCGTCATGCTCTAAAGTCAAGGAAATAATTGACAAAGGTTTAGTAGATGACTGGAAAATCATCAAGAGAAGGTTGAAAAACTGATCCAACCAACCCTTGGGGTCTAGGGTTTGCCCAGAAGGAAACTCAACACAAAAAAGGTATCTCCCAACTACACCTTCAATGGAAAAGCAAGGCAAAGTAATAACGAGTGGTTGAGGTAAAAAATCATGAGAAACCCTCTTTAGACAAACAATGTCCTTACTTGTATCAAAATCTGAGCACAACAGTGGTTGGCAATCATCTTCACGAAAAGGGTCCAAGTGCTCAGAAGGGTACTCATCAAAAAACTCAAGGCAAGATTGAAAATAATCAGAAGAAAAAGGTACTAGGTCATCCTTGGTTTTTTGAAAGGTACAAGTAAAAACCTCATCTCCTTGTTGCCATTGTTCGGAAGAAATATGCGGTGACAAATGCAAGGGAAACAACTGGAAATGACCCTCAATGTCATAGATGGGATCCAAGTCATAACCAACTATATCCCACCTACGTCCCCCAACATGTATGAACTCATCAATATTATCAATAGTGTCACTATCTGTGTCATAGCATCAAGGACTTGTAAAATTTAAAAGCTCATCCTCCTCCTCCTTCTCATCACAAGGTAAAGCATCAACAAAATTTAGGATAGGAGGGTAACTCACTGTTTCTTCCTGTGCAGGGACTTCAGTGGCTTTGGTGTTTTCAGCATGCGTTATTTCTTTGTCATCATGAATTGCTTCTTTCTCTTTGATTGCACAACAAGGAACATCCACTTCGTCCAAGGCTTCCATTTCTTCCTCACTCTCTGAATCATGAAACAAGGTGTCATTGGAATCCATAGAAGAGAAACAACTAACCTCATCTTCCTTTTGTTGTGCAGGAGAAAAGGGCTCTTGTATTGCCTCATTAGAGGGAGGTACACACATTGATACTTCATCATTTTGCTCAGATTCTGTCTCCTCAGCCATGTCTTCAATTGTCTCATGTTGAATGATGGTCTGCTTCCCTTTTTCTTGGAAATCATCAACAAGGTTGTCATGGGAATACAAACTTTCCATAGTAAGAGTACCTGAGGTAAAGAGGCCATTCATCCCAGATAAGAAGATATTTTGCTTAATTTATTTAGCCATGCCATAAGCTTCATCGAGCATCTTTGGGGCTCTTTTACTGAGGGGCAAACCTAGGTGAGCCAAGATCGCATGGGTATAGAGATGGACAATATACCTCATTTCAGGACAATGGCTTGCAGGAATTTGATAAAGAGTGCCCTCAAAACTACTCTGGAAGTCAAATAGGGTTTCATTCTCCCTTTGTTTTATATTCTCAAAATTTCTTTGTAGTATTGGGATGTCTTCTAGATGAATGCCCCATTCTTCAAGAAAGACTTCTTCCAACTGGTCCATAGAGGTGATGCTGGAATTAGGGAGGCTATCATACCACTTCTTAGCATTTCCATGAAGAGTGTGTGAAAAAATCTTCATTGCCACATCTTCAGCATCATCATCGACAGGGTTGAGCACAAAGTAAGAATAGAAATCCCTCATATGAAAGTCATCTATCTCCCCATCGTCACTAGTGAACTTAGGGAACCATCTCTTGGGGATAGGGGGCATTTGTCTTGGGTATCCAAGGATTTTTCTCATGTCTAAAGGTTCATAGCTCCTGAGATCCCATTGTGAAGTCATTGTTGGCTTCGTCATCAGTGGAGTCGCCAGATAGTTTTCTTGAAACTACCAAAGAATAGGGGGAAAAGTTGTAGTGGAGTCGCCAGGCAAGCTTACAAGAAAAGGCTTCTGAAACAAGGCTTACCAAAGGTTTGTTGTTGAGGAAAATAGACTCAGTGTTCCCCGGCAACGACACCAAAATGTTATCACACAGTTTCTAGTAAAGGTTTAAGTAGCTTGAAGGCAAGGCTCAAACTGGCGTAACATGAGCTTCCCCACCCACTGTCACCTCGATGGGGAGCTCTTTCTATTCAGGGTGGCTAATCCCTAGGGAGACGTCCCTAGTAATATGGGGTTATGAAGGAAAAGGATCAAGGGTTCAAGGCTCAAGGTTAAGGTAAGATTGCCCTTCACAGATTACTGCCCAAAGGATAGTCAAAGGAGAGATATGTCACTGAAATAGCACCTGTTTGCGAGACAAGGCAAATGAAACTAAAACGTGCATATAGTGATTAGTACTTCAAAATATCAATGACTATCTTTAATACATATGAGCAATAATGAATGTAATTATTGACGAAGTCAATGATTGCAATTAAAGCTAAGACTTATAATATCACTT
>JZKD02S1622785.1:1537708-1560423 GCA_000966675.3 Picea glauca
AGCCTAGCCATTGCTACACTAGTTCTTCTTTTTCTGAGTTAGATTTGGAATATAAGTTGAATAAGGAAGACGTCCTAGGCCTAATTAAGTTTACACCTAGGGTTTTGACCTTTTACGGTTTGAAGAGCCTTGGCTCTACAACACTTTTCAGCCCTAGATTTATATTTTAAAGCTAGCCGTTTTTTCCAAAGAGTCTTAAGGAAGGAGGGAGGAGCATGAGGCCTAGCTTAAGCTACACCGGAATGAGCCTCCTCCCCTTAGGGTTTTGACTTGGTGGCCCATCCATTGTAGCACCATTAAGCCTACCTCTCTCGTCCTTAGGTTTAAATCTTTCCAAGCCTTTAGCCTCTCTCTTTGACTCCATTTACCCAATGCACTAGTCTAAAGTTGCAATGTTGAGTCTATAGTGTAAAACAATCGTTTTCAAAACTCTTAAATTGAAACCCTAACTAACCCTAGCGTCATACTAACCCTATCCCAATGATGATGTCTTGCCTATTTTTAGCTCTTGACTAATATAAAAGTTGCGGCTGAGTCATCTATTGATAGACATACAAGTGTTGAGTAATTTCATTGGCCTAATGAGAAAAACGTTCACTTTATTGTCTAGCTAACCTAACCTAGATTAGGGCTGATGTCACCCTTAGTAACAGGCTTGACGCAGCAACAATATATATGTATGAGCACATTTAATGCGTTGTGATAACATAAGGATTGGTTTTATACATTGAATGCAAGTACCATTTTGTATTTATTGAAGTAATATTATAAGCCATTTGTCTTTATTTGCAATCATTGACTTCATCAATAATTACATGTTATTATTGCTCATATATATTGAATATAGTCATTAGTAGTTGAAGCACTAACCACTGTTTGCATGTTTTAGTTTTATTTGTCTTGTCTCGCAAACAAGTTCCTTTTTCAGTGGAATACCTTCATTTCTTACTATCTCTCTTAGCAGTAATCTGTGAAAGGAAACCCTCATCTTGATCATTTAAACCTTAAGACCTTTCAGAACCCCAGATTACTAGGGACATCTCCCTTGGGATTAGCCACCCTAAATAGAAAGATCTCCCCATCGAGGTGACAGTGGGTGGGGAAGCTCCTGTTACGCCAGTTTGAGTCTTACCTCCAAGCTACTAAACCTATCCTACAAACTGAGCGATAACAGGTACTATGGAGGGTCCAACCTGCAAAATGGGCCCATGTTGTTTGTTCTTACAATTTCATTGTTTCTAGCATGCCTTCGTTAGCATTGTTAGAAGATCTCATTCCACACTAGTATCTACCTACGTGTCAACGTGGTTCCCTTTCCTGTCCAATTATGATTGAAATCAACGTGGATTATGTAGAAACCTCATGGAATATTTTATTACAGAATTAACGTTTGTAATATCTTGGTAGGAGGGGCCTCTTTGCAGGCATGTTATGCCGATCTACTGGAATTCAAAAGTAAGAGTTTAACAATAAGTAATTTGACCATGATTTTTTGTATAGGGCCATCTTGCAGGTTGGTTCTGCAAAATATTTCAGTCATTTGAAACTGTACCGAAGTTAATGTAATGAGAGGATTCTTTTACAAATAGTTACCATTATGTGAAGCCCTAAAATTATTTCCAACAGTAAACGAAAAACAATAACTCAACCTCATATGAACACCACTTTTTTTTCTTAATTTTTTCATTTATTTATTTTTTCAAAAAATATTTACAAAACTTAAAATATTATAATAATAAATTTAATGGTGAATTAAATAATAAATATTAACATCTTAGTGATTGTGAAATCAATTAAGACAATTCTATATTCAATTAAGAAAATTCTATATAGTATGTGGAGCGAGCGGGAGGGGTTGACCATGACCATATCAATGACTTTGGAAGCATTGGGTTGACACAACATAACTCGAATGTATGATTCCCTCCTCCAGTCTTTGAAATACTTGAGGATTACAAGACCCAAACAAAGCATACTTGCATTTGCATTCCAGTGTGTCAAGCAGTGAATGATGAGTGGCCAAATATGTTGACAACTTCTTTCAAGACTAGAGATACTAAAGAGAGAAGAGAGAAGTCCATGGCTTCAGATGTTATGGAAAATTACATGGATCAGGAACGCAAGGACACTCGCATGGATTGGAATAGACAATGAAAGCACCTCATAAAAGGATTAATAGTAAAATTATGGATTCCCTCCTTAATATTGCCAAGGTTGATAGAGATATTGATCAACTTTCTACTAATTGGATGGTTCAGAGTGGATGGTTTATCTACCTCTATGGTAACAAGAAAGGTAGTAAAAGTTTTTGTTCTGGGAAGTAAAGGAAGTGGATTGGTTGCCAATGCATTTCTAACCAAAGGCCTTGTGAAGTTTAAGAATACCAAATCTAATGATATGACAAACAATGACACCCATAGTTTCCTAGTGCTAACCTTTTGAGTTCTTATTCTATCATTCAATGCTAGCGTCCATGGTATATACACAATTGCATCACCTTGATATATATGTCGAAATATATCCGAAGGAGTTCTTATTCTAGAATTCAATGCTACGGTCCATGGTATATACACAATTTCATCACCTTGATATATATACCGAGATATATCCCAAGGTGTATATACCACCTACCGCAACATTTAATGTTTCCTAGCATGATGTATATTGCTCCTCCCTGTTATAGTCCAAAAATGCCTTACCTGTGCATACACGACATTGGCATTTTCACCTACATAATTTTCCAAAATATTTTTGAGGATGCTTTTTAAAAAACTATTTTTTGGAAAATGTGCGTGCCCTATTGAACTAATAGCCCACGTACACAAGAATGTTGCATACTAGTTAGCCCGCGTACATACATGAGCTGCAAACTAGTTAGACCACGTTTATCTCCAAAAATTGCAACAAATATAAAATTGCAAGGAATTCAATGGCGTTTATGGGATATCGAGGGTTTCCTAACTATTTTACCCCTTGTATCCCATCCCCAAATAGAATAACCATTTTTTTATCATATAAAAAGAGGTCTTGGGGTGTCATTTGAGAAGACAAGCAAGAGAATAAGAAAACTTTTCCAAAATCCCTTCCCTTTCTTAGCCCAAGTTTTTCATCCTATTCTGAGTTTAGGACTCAACATTCCCCTCTAGCCCTTTCTCCTTCCCTAAGTTATAAGTTGGTTATGAGAATCAAGCGTGGGATTGATGCACTTGGATCCACGATAGAGGAGCCCAAACCTGGTTCGTGGAGCAATTTCTGACAAAGGTTGTAATGATTTTTGTATTGAAACTTAATAACAGAGTTCACTTTTGTCCCAAAACATTATGTCTATATGACTTTATTGATTTATGCATGTGTGTCTATATCTTAACATTGAAAGTGATAATTAGAGATTATGTGTTTTGGTAGCATTGTTTTCCTAAGCTTTTGTAGGTCATATTTGGGAGGAAACCCACAATCTTGGAAGCTGCAAAGGAGAAAGAGGTCTACACTGGCCGCAAGAACTAAAGGTGCACCCATTGACCTTATTTCCTCTCTCTTGTCATGCAGTTTAGATATTTTTGGGGTATCTTAAGAGTTGAACAGTCTTTTAAGGGAAGGAAGTGCTCTGCCTGTACCTAGACCCAATATAGGGGGATTTTCCCCATAGCAGAATTGGAAACTTCACTAGGGAATCTCTCTAGCGTCTTAGTGGGAGATTTTGGTTTGATTCAGTTTTTTCAGTTTCTTTTTTTAGTTTTCTAGTTTTACAGAGTTAGTTTAGGGTCTCTGGTCACCTTCCAGGTGCCTACCAACCTTCCCTTCCTAGTCAATTATCTAAGCCTTTTTTTCTTTTTGAAAATTTCCAGAGGCATACGTGCCCTATCCTCTATTTATCCCATGTACATATGCATTCTGCACAGTATACAACCCACATACATACATAGGATACTTGTGCACAAACCACGTCTCTGTGGTTTGCAAGGTTTAAAAAAAAACACTTTTTCTTTCTTGACAAGAAGCTTTGTGATTCTCAGGCCTTCTTGAACTCTTCAGGATCTCTGTTAATGGTCTTTGGTTGGGTTAAATATTTCGGTTTAACTTTCTCTTTGTAAAGAACCCCTGTTGTTCCTTTATTTTCTTTTGTTTGCTTTATAGGTTTAGAGAGAGCCTATAAGTGTTAGATACTCCTCTGGATTCTAGTGAATCCCTGCATTCAGGTAGTGGTCTAGGGTCTGTGTTAGTCTTGGGTTCATTTTTTTATTTATCTTTCTTATGTTTTGAAAAAACGAAAAAGATATTTTACTTCTGTTTGTCTTTTCTCAGCATCTCAAAAAATAAAAAATAAAAATAAATATTGCATTAAATTATGCATTTAGTTTGGTAATTGTAGCATAGGTTATCTTTTTACAAAGGAAACAAGTTCTTTTTCAAAGTTCCTTTTCTTGATTTTTCCCTGAAAGTTTAGTAGTTTGCATCGTAAAATGAAACGCTCATTCTAGGAAACTTTTTTCATTATAGGATCTTGGAATACTATTTTGAAAAGTTTGCATTTACAAAGATTTAAAAGCCATTTCTTTCAATTTGAAGAATCTAGTTAGTGTTTTCACGAATGCTCTAAAGTATTTCTTCTCTTTCATCTCTTGAAAACACCATAAGTTGCATGTCCGTACCTTGTTGAGTAATTCAATCCAATTAAAATCAATGCTTAACACTCAAAATCAATTAGACTTTTTCTTTTAGGGTTCACCAAGTAGTCTAGGCTCTAGGGCCTTGCAACAGGTGTGGAGAGGAAACTCTTCAAGGCTACCTAAAAAAACATAGGAGTCTATGATAGGGAGTTTCAGAGTCCATTATCGTAAGATTCAGTTGGGACCCCCCTCTAACATAGGGGCTAAAAAAAAGGTCACATAAGGAAAGGTAGAGGAGATAACCCCTCCAAAGCCAGACAAAGCATAGTGGGGATTGTATATTGAGGGTCATTCTTGGGAATTACATTGATCGCATTTGACTACAGAGCCTCGTGGACCTTGAATCCATTCGAGATCTTCATTTTTATTTTGAACCATTTTCCTTTGGTACCCATGAAAGGCTTTGAACTTTTTTATCCTGCTCATTATGATTAGCCTGACTGTTGACTGTACTCGCCTGGTGACTGATTATGAGCATGCAACCTAGTTTCCTATTTTTAGGGACTTACATGGGTAACTACAAGGGTATACCATAGTACCTAGGGAAGATTTTAGATCGCACTTTGTAGAGTATACCTGGAGGGTGTTTTCATGTTCGAGTTACACTTGCACAGGTAAGTTTCTCTAGTGTCTATTGGCGTAACTGTTCTTCCTACTAGTCTGTTGTTTGCTTGATTTTCCATTAGGAAATTTTAGTGCGTTCTATGTGTTTTTCGTTATCTAAAACTTACAGTGTCATTTTATCATTTCAAAAGGTGGAAGATCAATAACACCATCATTCGTGTATGCTTCAGAGCCTCTCATCGGTTAATTTGGAGCCACCT
The DNA here is from genome assembly GCA_000966675.3 of Picea glauca. Taxonomy (NCBI): domain Eukaryota; kingdom Viridiplantae; phylum Streptophyta; class Pinopsida; order Pinales; family Pinaceae; genus Picea; species Picea glauca. The sequence goes on from JZKD02S1622785.1 coordinate 1,543,200, forward strand.
CCGCCACTGTTGAGGTGCATGCTAGATCAAGAAGGCTCATTTGAGGCTACTAGGCCATAGGAAACTATACCCAATACATATCCAAGACAATAATTTCCTGCACAAGAGGAATCCATTGTTTTTGAACTCGAGACAAAAGGTTTCAAGCCAACAAACCCTCTGATCACTAACTTATCGACACCACTTCTAATTCAGATAGTCAGTCCCTAGGTGACTTCACCTAAATGACTATTTGTTTGACGAGTGATGATGGAAGAAACTAGTGATACTTTAATAGGGAGTCCTCATACTCGCATCCTGGATACCGCGGGAGGGGGTGTTGTAATTCCTCCCTCACCTCCATCTGTCAGGACTATGACTATCCATACGCCCACTACTTTGGGTAGTGGCACAATCCATTTGAAAACTTTGACCATTGTTCCCTCTATATAGAATGTGTTGGGTGCTCCCTTTTCATATGGGATGTCGGATTTTGATTCCAGTTTAGTTCTAACCTACTCTACTCTACAAACCATTGGTCTGGGGACAAGGAGCTCTAATGCTCCCTTGCAAGGAGTCTCCACGGGAACCACTTCCCCATTAAATGCTATTCCTTACGGTGGGCGTCACATCCCTCCTCTATCCCCTTCATTTGGGGGCACTTTCCAACAGCCGATCAAGCTTAATACCAACTTTAGTTTGTTCAGTGGAGGGATCCATGGACCTCAATCCTCAATGAACCCGGTTCTATCTATGCATTTTTCTTTGTTTGGTGCATTTGGAAATAATTATTTCTCATCATTTGCCCTCTCAGTTGGGGACAACCCTGTATTTGGTCAACAAAACCCTATGTAAGGTTTCATTCCTTCACAGGGAGTGATGACAGAAGTTTACTCCTCACAAGGTGTTGGAAATCCTTGACAAGCCTCATTTCCTTTTCAAGGGATGTCAATTGGAGGAAACCCCTCCCACACTCAGTGGAACCTAGGGCAGGGGTCAATACATGTGCCAAGATGGTCGACTAGGGGTATCCCCAACCAAGGTCCTTGGAAAACTGTATAGGGAGAATCCCTGCACAAGGCATGTCATCCAACTTCAAGAATCAGCCAACGATGCAGAATCAAACACAAGTACCTTTTAATGGATAGGGCCACCATGGTCTCTACTAAAACCATGGCCAGTAGTCAAGCTTTTCCTAGCAACATGGTGCCATTCAAAATTCAGGCCCCTTTTCTGGAAACTCTTCATTTTCCAGACTTGTCAAGACTTTTGAACGACCTGATATGTCATGATCCATGTTGCCCCCCCATGTCGACTAAGTTTCCCTCAGACATCCAAAAGTTCGAAGGCAAGCCTGGCGAAGATCCAGGTGATCATGTCATGAATTTTCACTTATGGTGCTCATCTAGCTCGTCAAAGGATGATTCCGTTCAGTTGCATTTTTTTCCTTGCAATCTTAAAGGGGGTGTCATGAAATGGTATATCAAGCTTGAAATCTCAAAGTATGCTTACTTCAATGACCTGTCTATGGTTTTCTTAAACCATTTCCAGCTACCAGTAAGATACGATGCCAAAACTGAGTTGTTGGCCAACTTTGAGAAAATGAAAGATGACCATATCTCAGATCACATCCGAAAATGGCGACGACGAAAGAGTTTGATCAAAGTTAAGGTCCCTCCCACATTTTTTCTCGAGTGGCTCATAAATTGGTTGGTAACTTGTGTGTCCAAAGACATCGCAATGTCTAGGGTTTTTTCCAAAGAAGAGGCTATCATTAGAGCCCAAAAATTGGAGTTGATTTAGTCTCACTCTGGTATGCTATTCGAGATCCTACTCGATGCACCACGGTCGACGTTCGACAAGACCAAATAGAAGTCTATGCCTCACGTTGATGACATAGTAGGCTCAGCAAAGAGCAAGTCCATAGATCATTTTTCTAATCAATTATAGTAGTTATTGATTCAACAGATTGTGGGCAGCCAAAATCCTAGTTCGACTACCCCCGTAACCCAAAAATTGGGTATATACAGTGTGTAATAGAAAAATCCAAAGGGTAACCAACAAACAGAGGGAAAGAGGAAACCTAAAGAAAAGAAGGGTAAGGGGGATAAGAAGGCTGCAAATAATGCTAGAGTGGGAAAAAATGAAAAGAGAAAGTTGAAGTTTTTGTGTACACTTTGCATGGACAACCACTTGACTCACCAATTCCCTTATCTTGTGTAAGCTTTGTAAGCTCTATTGGCACACTATCAACCTATCATGTTAACTAACCCTTTTCCACAAGGGAAAAATATGGCTCAAGCTTACTAATCCATGAGCATGCCTAGGGGCAGTCGAGGAGCCCCCTTGTGAATAATAACAATGGGGCCACAAAAATTTATATGATGAAAGCCGAAGATCATCTATAGACTAGGGCTCATAACTATGGAATGCCAGAATATGTTGAGAAGGGAAAAGAAGCCTCCAACCCATTGACTCCTCTTAAAATTGAGAAGACAGTGGGAGAAACAATGACTCACATCCCTAAAGGTTCGTTAAAAAATGATTCTCACAACCCAAATGCAAGGATTGCTTAGAATTACTCCATTATGGAGGATCTGGCACCAACTCCTTGTGCAATGTCTTCTCTGGAAGTTCTCCAGAGTTGAAGCTCACAGAGGAAAACATTGTTGTCTGCCTTAGGAGTGGCCAAGACCACTAACTCAGGAATGATTTTTTTTACCCTATAGATCATAAACCTCGTCTTCCTCACCATGTATATTTTTAGATAGTAGTGGTGTATGCCATGAAATCATTAACATGGAACATTTTTCATACGGTGGTTGATGAGGGTGCCTCAACTTGCATGATGTCGTTGGCATGTTGGAATACCATTAGCCAACCTGAGTTGTCTCTATCTCCCACATTGATAACTTCATTTGATGGTCGATCTTCTAGACCACATAAAATAATTCCATCTTTCCTTGTGCAGCTGGAGGGAAAACCTGTGTGCGGCAAAGTATAAGTAGTCGATGCACCTCTCGACTACAATATTTTGTTAGGGAGGAGTTGGACCTACACTATGACAACAATTGTATTCATCATTTTTTGGGTCTTATTTTTTCTTCACGAAGGCTAGATCATAATCATTGATCAATTATCCTTCTCCCATCCTGACCCTTGATTGGGGGCATCCACAATCCCGATGATTGACAACCCGCAACCAGGTACTTTCAAATTAGGTGCCAAATTTTTTCCATCTTTAATGGGTACTTTTTATTATCCACCACCTGCTAATGATGTAAATCTTACTTTGACTATCCCCAACCAACAAAAGGCTGCAATTTTTTAGGTCGCGTCTTTTAGAACGAGTTACTTTAACAACCCGTGGATTTTACCTTCCCCATTGGTTTTGATGGAAGGGATAGGGCACCCTGGAATGGATATTCCCTTATCCGTTGCTGAGGTTGCATACAATATTGTCCAGCAAGCCTCGAACAACCCTGATCTGAATCCCCCACATGAGATAGAGCTTGTTCTTGAGCCTATTTAGGATCCAGACTCTCTCACCACTTACGACCCTTTGGACTTAGTCTTTCCCTCTCACGAGGAGATCCTTGAGGAAAGGACTAGGCCATACAAACCTTGGGACGATCTTTACAACATATCTTAATTTTTACCCGAGCTCAAGAGAATAGAGGCAGGAGAGTTCATCACGACCATGAATGGAGATGGCCCTTGTCCTATTAACCCTCTAGATTCACATGGAATATATGCCAAGGGAAACATGGAAAGTATGGGTGAAATGATTCCTATCGACATCTATAGAACCTCCAACGTCATGGAAAATGTCTTCGTTGGAGAGGATTGTTCTACTGAAGAGATTTAGATCTACACTAAACTGTTTAAAGAATTTTACAACGTATTTTCCTGGTCTTATGAGGAGATGCCAGGAATTGTTCCACGTATCATTGAAAATGATATCACAACTTACCCTAATGTTAAGCCTGTCTGACAGAATCCTTGCCCTATCAATCCTCTCAAAGAAACGATGATAAAGGTTGAAGTAGAGAAACTCATCAAGGATGGTTTCATCTATCCTATGCAATTGAAAGAATGGGCATTGAACCATGTTCCTGTCAACAAGAAGCAAGGTACGATCCACATATGTATGGAATTTCATGACCTAAACAAAGCTTGCACGAAAGACAATTTTCCAACCCCATTTATTAACCATATTGGCGGTGAATGTGCAAGTTGTAAGTTCTTTTCTTTCATGGACAATTTTTCTGGGTACAATCAAATTCAGATCAAGCTCGAGGACCAACACAAAACAAATTTTATTTGTCCTTGGGGTACATTCACATATAGAAAAATGTATTTTGGCCTTAAGAATGCTAGAGCTACTTTTCAGTGGGCCATGTCATTTTATTTCCATGACCTCAAACACATAGTGAAGGCATATCTCGATGATAAGGCATCACGTTCTCGTAAGAGATCTGATCATCCTGCCCATTTACAACTAATCTTTTATAGGTGTTACTACTATCAGATTCCCCTTAGTCCAAACAAGTGTAGCTTTTGTGTGACATCGGGATGCTTGTTAGGTTTTATCATGTCAACTAGAGGGATCATGGTCGATCATTTGAAGGTTGAGGCAATAGTTCAATTGCCTCCTTTGCGTACAATCCCCCAGCTTCAGAGTCTATAAGGGAAAGCCAATTTTCTTCATCATTTTGTTTCTAACTATGTTGATTTTACTAAAGAGTTCGTGTGTCTCTTGAAAAAATGGGTCCCATTCTTTTGGGATGAAGTGACTTAGCTCTATTTTGAAGCATTGAAACACACTCTGATGTCTACCCCTATGCTCAGTCATCCATATTATGCCAAGGATTTCTTATTGTATTTGGTTTCCACAGAGTCTACTATTGGCATGGTTTTCGTCCAAGAGGATGATGCACTCAAAGAGCATGTTATATATTATCTTAGTCATGGCCTAGTTGGATCGGAACTCAACTACACACATGTTGAGAAACTCACTTTGGAAGTTGTTCACATTGTTTACTTGACAAGACTACCGTCCTAGCCGTCATCAACCCTTTTCAATATGTGTTAACACGATGGGTCATTGGTGGGAAAATCAGTTGATGGATAGTCATCCTACAAGAGTTTGACTTGGATTTTGTTTCAGCGAAATCTAAAAAGTCCTAGTCTTTGTTGAACTAATCTCGAAACTTTCAGTCAAGAGTGGTGATATTTCTCCCGAAGAGTCGCTGATCAACGAAGATCTTTTTCTTATTGCATCTTCAAACCCTTGGTATGGAGATATACTTGTGTATCTTCAAACTTTGAAGTGCCATTCTTCTGCTTCTCGTGATGAGTCTATGAATATCCCACCAAGCGTGGAACTATCTTATCCTTGATGGTACTTTATATCATCAAGGAGTGGATTTCATTCTTTGACAATATCTTACTCATGAAGAAGAAGAACTTGTTTTAAATGACTGTCACACAAGAGCATGTGGTGGTCACCTTTCTGGGTAGGCAACAACCCAAAATATGCTTTGCGCTGGATACTTTTGGCCCTCATTAATGAAATATTGTGTAGAGGCAGTCAAGAAGTGTCACCCGTGCCAAATCTTCTCTCAGAAGATGTCGGCACACCCAACTCCCATGTTCCCAATTATTTCCGTCGGTCCCTTCACCAAGTGGGGGATTGATTTAGCTAGATGTCACCCAATTTCAGTTAGGGGGCATCATTATATCATCATAGCAGTAGAATAATTTACTAAGTGGGTCAAAGCTATGCCGACATTCAGTAATGATGGGGAAACAACTTCCCTTTTCGTTTTCAACCAGATTGTAGCCAAGTTAGGTATTCTGAAGGAGATTGTCATTGATCATGATAGTCACTTCCAAAACAAAATGATGTTTGAATTAACATCAAAACTAGGGTTTAAACAGAAACATTTGTCACCTTACTAACCACAGGCGAATGGTCAGGTAGAGATTTTTAATAAGTCTCTAAAGACTATTCTTCAACGAACGATTAATTTAGCCAAGTCAATTTGGCATTTGATGTTGTACTTGACACTTTGGGCTTATCTAACTTCTGTCAAGACTGCTATCAATTTTTCACCTTTTTATCTCATCTACTGGCTGGAGGAATTATTTCCCATTGAATGTCAGATCCCTTCTCTTAAGTTGGTAGTGGAACTGTTGCCTGACAATACAATGCTTGAAGACCGTCCTTTGTATCTCTAGAAGCTCGATGAGCAGCACCGGGATTGAACCTTGGCTAATGAGAGTCACAAACAATGTGTTAAGTGTCAATATGATTGGTTTGTCCACCCTCGGATTTTCTTCGAAGGCAATATTATCCTAGTCTATGACCAAGACAAACATCTCTTGGGGAAATGCAAGTTCAAACCCATGTGGTTTAGACCTTTCATTATGAAAGAAGTCTTAGATAAGGGTGCTTATCATCTAGTTGATTTTAAGGGTAATGATTTATCAGAGCCTATAAATGGGCTCTACCTTAAGAAGTATTACACTTAGGTTGGTTGCCTGAGCGTGAATTCTTATATATATGTATAATTTTTTATATAGTATTGTCTTTTTGTTTTATGGACGCGTAGTTATTGTGTTTTATTTTCGTTGTGGAAGATGTCAAGTGAAAATGAATTCTATGTTGGGTTCGCGGATGGTGGTAGCCGACACACTTGGAGGCTTGCTTCCTCAACTTGGGTGATTTTTATACCTTTTGGTCAGTTGATGTCTTCTGGAGGTATTTGTTTGGCCGAGGAAACCAATAATGTTTTCGAGTACAGTGCAGTAATAGAGTTACTACCTGACACCTTGTCACATGCTATTTCTCACCTTCGGGTTTATTTGGATGCTCAACTGGTCATGTCTCAGTTAAACGATATATACCATGTCTATGATACCACCCTTCATCGACGATTCCTTAGGGTACATCTCTTAGAACTCTCTTTTGATTATATTACTTATATTCATGTTCCTAAGAGATCTAATCAACTAACTGATACATTGGCTAATCAAGTATTATATTGGGATGTTTCTCATACATAAAAGTAAAAATACACACATACACATGTAAAATACATTTGTACAAAATGTTTATCCATAAGGCAAAAATATGTATATATAATATATCCCAAAAATAGTGTCATGAGTAAAAATCCGTCCATAAAGACTTAAATAGATCTCTTATACATCGTTGGGATCAAGCCCTCAATATAGAGTACAAAAAGTTCCCTCAGCACATGTGTGGTCCAAAAATAACTATGGTCTAGGCCTATTGGCCCTATTGTAATGAACTATGACATTCGCAAGATGCGGGAACAACTTGACCCAAGTCTTGGGCACCCCTACTATATGTGGTTGCATGGCCGGGGGAAGGTCCTCTATCTATTCCATCGGTACTACACCAGTGAGTGTCGTCAAGTTCCTCTCTACTTGTTGCAGTACTCTCTCAGCCTCTCCGGCTAGGGGTCCTCCTACAACTACTGGTCCTCCTGCCCCTGATAGTCCGACCTTTGGTTGAGGACAATGCCTGGTCCTGGTGATGTCAGCTGGTCGCATCAGTCTCACATTTGAATATAACATATCTTTGAGTCAATACTTTGACATTACATAAAAAGGATAATATTTAAAAAACTTAAAAATTTAAATAACTTTGAAAGTGTGTTTACCTATCTCTCCACACTCCTCGCTAGGGGGTATGGGAATATCAGGATCCCTTAGGAAATTGATCCCTACATATGGGTAGTCCTCTATCACTGGAATCTGACGGGATCACCAATCAAAAAAATTGTCATCAAATGCCTCTTGGACCCTCCTTGCACCCTGTCTAGGAAATAAAGTTTCCCACCTGCATAATGTCGGAAAGGAGGCAATATAGCCTCATATTGTCTCCCTTGGGATAAGGCTAGGCACTCTCTGAAATAAGAAAGAACACAATACAGTCCCGAGCCCAAAGTTCTTGTTTGTTCTTCTGTGACAATCGATCAATTGTTTCTTCATGCATGTAAGCATGGTAGTTCTATAATAAAAAATAGTGGCATCCAAGCACTAAAATGCATAATGCATCTATGCACAGGAGACCTGGTGAAGTGCCACAGATCCAATGATCCTCGAAATCATGAATAACGCTATCAAGAGATTAAGGCTAGTAATCTTGTGTATTGGCACTTGCGATGCTACTATCTCAGTTCCTGCTTCGCAGTACATGCCAATATAGTCCTCTATGTTGTATGGCCATGGAGGAAAGGTCCTCAAGTTGACTAGTTCCCCCCTCCTGGAGAGGTCGGTAAAAATTATATGTCCTCCTTTGCTGGAGTCAGTGATTGATACTCTAGCATGAACACCTCTACATTTGTAGGCCAATACTCTATCAAATGGTTTAACAGTATAGGTTGTGCCCTCATGAACGAACACTGGAAGAAATTCCACATACCACACTATTTCAGCATGGTGATAGACCCAGGATCCTCCTCCACCAAGACATATAATTCCTCATGTTCCCTTTCTCGCCAATGGACATACATCATGTTGCACAAAGTTTAGAGAGGATTATCCCTTGTTTCATGTTTTTAACCATCAAAATAAGTGTACGTGGGACGTCTTTAAGACATTCACGTATGTACATGGGATAACTATTACTTTTCTCGCGTACATATGCGGGATGGGTGTGGACAGCCCGACTACATGCAGGCCCAAACCTTTTACAAGGGTGCACACATTCCAAACAAGGATTTAAGCAAAAAAGGATGATTGCAAATGAAAAGAAAGGTTGTTTGTACTTACCTGGTCCAAGTTTGAGGCTCTTTCATCTACTGTAGCTCCTTGAATTTGCATTTTTTGGAAGAGGTTTTTTTACCTTTTTGGTTATTTTCCAAATTGGAATGGTTAAAATCAGTTTCCACCTCTATTTATAGATGTTTTTGGCCCTTTTTTCCTTAATTTGATCCCTTTTTCCCTTTTCTTGGCTTGGTAGCTACTTCAATTCCCTTTTGAGAGATATTTGGGTTGTTCTAATGAACTTGATCTTTCAGTTCAGTGTTTTCTTGAGATGGGTTACACTTATATCATCCTATGGTGAAAGTTGTTTTTCAACATTTGCATAGGTTCTCTCCACCTTGCATTCTACATATCGTTGAATTTTTCGCTTTTCCATAGGATCGATCCCACTGAAGTGCGACCCAGAACCTTCTCTACTACTTTAGAAGTGTCATAATTAGATGGTAGAGCCTTCCTCTACATGGATTCCCTAGGTAGATCCTTTGCTGCATTTGGTGTCCATGCCGTGAGTTTTCTCTAGAGGCTTGGGAGTCCTTCTAGTCCGCCGATGATTTTGTTTTGAAGCCTCATTCTTCTTCGTCTTTTCTGGCTCTTACCTGAGGGACTCCCCATTAACATAGTTTGTCGTCTTTCGGGCTTGTTTAAAATTTGAAATAAATATCTGATGATAACTTATTTATTCTTTTCGATCTTGTCTGGATTCCTTGAGAAAAGAAGCCCCTCTGGAGTCTTCTTTAAGCCTTTTTCAGACTCTCTAAAACTGAAAATATTGTCAAGTGATCTTGTTGCCCTTCACGCTCTACAAAAACAAATTTGAAAGAAAATTTGTTCGGTGGTAGTTTACCCCCTTTTTGGTCTGGATGATTAATTTACGAATAAAGGTATTCCCTAGGAGCTTTGGTTTGCTAGGAGAGTATTCTCAGGCGTAAGTTTAAGCCTTTTTCGGGCCTGAGAGAATAAATTTTCGAAAAAGGGTCATTCTTCTTGGCTTTGGTTTATCTATTTTTCAGGCCTTGGAGTTTAATTATGAAAAAGGAACCTCGTCGGAGTCGATAGTTAATCTCTTTTCAGACTCCCTAAATATGAAAAGATTAATGAGTGACATTTTTCCTTTCACACTCGTTAATTGGTCCAGAAGGAATATCTATTTAGCATAAGTTTGACCCTTTTTCCATCTAATAGATTATCTAGGAAAACGATATGCCTCAGGCAACATGTCTCGCCGGGAGAGTTCTCCTAAGTTGTATTTTATACTTTTTCGGGCTAAGGAGAATAAACTGAGAAAAAGGTTGTGAGTCCATGGTTAAGCTCTTTTCAGACTCCTTAAAATCGAAAAGACAGCTGCGTGATTTTGTCTCAATCACACTCATTAAAATGGTTTTGAAGAGACATCCTTTCGGTATAAGTTTAACCCTTTTCAAACTCTCTAAACATGAAAAATCGCTGAGCTTACCTTCTCTGGGCTCATAAAAATTCACATGGAAGGAGTCCTATTGTGTCATATTTAATCGCATAGCATATCTTATCCTTGTGTCTTTAGCCTAATGTTGGCTTCATGTTGTTATTAATTGAACATTCAAAGAATTCCTTAAATGCAAGCCTTGCAACACTTTTTCCCCTTGTAATATGACACCTTGACCTACGGACGAATTTTTTTCAAGTGTCCTTATCCTCCTTATGTCTCCTTGCACTGAGCATCAATATGATCCAAGCGCTTGGAATTATTTTCCTTTCATGTGACACTCATTCCTCCTTTGTACCGTAGCATTCTTTTATTTTTTTTCAAGCTCGTTAAGCATTTTAAAAAGACAAAAAAATCAAATATTCCAAAAAGAAGGGACAATATATATATTCACTTTTTTTCGCCAGCAAGATAGTTTCTCTTGGAGAAAGCACATCCTTCCATTTTTTCGCCAAGAATTGGGATCTAGTATGACCTTAGGAAGTTGTTCTCGCTATATAGAGTTGTTTTCTCCTCCATTTTGTTACTCTTCCAAACATATGGAGAATTTTTGGTGCCTCCTGTATCACAAACTTATGTCAATATTATGCTTCCTGAGTCTCATCATTTTTTCTTTCTTTTGTCCAAGGGAATTTTTATCCAACCTAAGTTGGCCATTCTATAATTTATCTCTTGACTTTCATGAGTTATCCATCACGAGAGTTCAGTCAAGTTCGGATTCAAAATCCATGAAATTCTGTGCCTGATGATCGATATCCTCCAGTCTTTTCCCGACGACATGTCGAAGACCTCAGGTTAGTGAGTATTACACTCATATTGTACTCCTACCTTGATATTTTGGAGATCTTGAAGTTGTTTCTCAATCCATGAAGTCCTCATTTTCAACCACAAGCATTGATGCTTCTTGAAGATGCATATCATATTGTACTTGCATATATTCAAATGATTTTGAGATGTAGATCCGTTATGTATTTCTCATGGATACACTTTATATAAACAGTTATATGGCATGGATATGCTATGTACTTGATTGGAAACCATGCCTAGTTCATCCTGAGCATGGGTTTGCATGCCTCAAATAGATTATCATTGTTTTGCAGATGGCACGCTCCCAAGAACTCGTCCCGGGCTCACTCGACTACGTGCCTTCCCACTGGTAAATATATTGTTATGTATTTCGTCCATTAGTTTCTCTTCTAACCTCACACATTAGGGGGCATATGTTATAGTCCAAAAATGCCTTACCTATGCATACAAGACATTGGCCTTTCCATTTACATAATTTTCCAAAATACAACTGAGAATAATTCTTTAAAAACTATTTTTTGGAAAATGTGTGTGCCCTGTTGAACTAATAGCCCTCACACATGTGCTGCATACTAATTATCCCAGGTACATATGCGAGTTGCATACTAGTTAACCCGCATTTACCTCCAAAAATTGAAAAAAATATAAAATTGAAAGGAATTTGATGGAGTTTACGGGCTATAGATGGTTTCCTAACCATTTTACCCATTATAGCCCATACCCAAACCAAATAGCCATCTTTTTCTCATAAAAAAAGAGGTCTTGGGGTGTCATTTGAGAAGAAAAGTGAGAGAATAAGAAAACTCTACAAAAATCTCTTCCCCTTCTTAGCCCAAGTTTTGCATCCTATTATGAGTTTAGGCCTCAACATTCCCCTCTAGCCCTTTCTCCTTCTCTAAGTGATAATTTGGTTGTCATAAGCAAGCGTGGGATTGATGCACTTGGAGCCACAATAGAGGATCCTAGACCTAGTTTGTGGAGCGATTGCCGACAAATGTTGTAATCATTTTTTTCTTGAAACTTAATAGAAGAGTTCATTCTTGTCCCAAAACATTATGTCTATATGATTTTATTGATTTATGCATTTATGTCTATATATGAACATTGAAAGTGATAAGCAGAGATTGTATGTGTTGTAGCATTGTTTTTCTAAGGTTTTGCAATTATCTTTGGGAGGAGACCCGCAATCTAGGAAGATGCAAAGGCGAAAGAGGTCTACACCAGCCGCAAGGACTAAAGGTGCACCCATTGACCTTCTTTCCTCTCTCTTTTCATGCAGTTTAGATAGTTTTGGGGTAGCTTAAGAGTAGAACAATATTTTAAGGGAAGTCAACACTCTCCCTGTACCTAGACTCAGTATTGGGGGATTTTACCCATAGCACTCCCCCTATTCTAGACCTCACAACTTTATCATTTATAGCAGGTGCCATCAACGTGTTTTTCTCTATTTTTTGAGCTGTGTTTATTGCATTTGAAGGAAGCATTGGTAATTGGTATGATACACATTCCATGCCTCCCTCTATACCTAAAGTTTCAGTGATAATTATAGCTATTGGTATTTCTTTGGGAATGGATTGCCTGCATTTGTATTTGAATTGGAAGGATAAAGTAAAAAATCCAAAAATGGTTTGTCCCATAAAGCCAGTTTGTGCGATGATGGTTCTAGAGATAATGTGCAACGCAGTAGTAGGAGCTTTTGGTATAAATCCCTTTAAGAAATGGGTTTATAGTGTTGTCCAAGCCCTAGTTTGGGTGAAGTGGGGAATTGGCAGCTATCTTCTTGGTGAATTACATTCAAACCCTAATTTCGAATATAATTGGAAGAGTGGAATTCTGGTGTATTCTTCAGCATTCTTCCTCAATTTTATCTTAGCCACAGTGCGGTTCAAGTGGAAATACTAGCATAATAAGAATGAATCTGTGAGATTTGTATTTAACATTAAGAAGAATAATTCTTGTGATGTTTTTCTTTTAACATTAAGCAAATGCTTACTATGTACACTCATATTGATTGGCTTTGAATGGATTATCACATTTTTATTTTTCCATTTGAATCAAGATATATATGTTTTTTTTATTGTCTTTAATATGAATCTATCTCGTTTTCTTAATGTTATAAATTGTCTTTCATAATGAATCAAACATGACGTAACATGAAATTAGTTACAATTATAAATTCATGTGGCTCCTTGAAAAATGGAAACACATTAAGCTGGAAGAAAAAGTGTCTTGAAAAGTTATTAGTATGCAATTCGAAAATATCTATAAACAGTTAAATTATGACAATAATGATTCTTAGTGATTTGTATTAGAATATTTGATTTATTGTACTATTCTTCTAGGAGCTCAATAATAAATGAGGAATGTGTGATGCTATATAGGCACACCAAGTATGGAGAAATCACTCATACTTCTATTTCACAAACCTTTTCCTTGTAGGAGGCAATAAGGTATTTTATCTCACCCAAAATTCAAACTCTACTACTACCTCCTCATCATGGAGTATTCTTTCATGAACGAAAACAACCCTATATACATATCTTTCTTCTTGTCAACCGTGTTTATTTATTGAAATGAGCACTCTCATTAAAAAAATCAACAAACATCGTATTCAAAAGGGGTTTCTTAAACATCACCACTCTAACTGAGTTAGTAAGCTTAGCATATACAACCCATGTAAATGAACCTGTCCCAAATGAAAAAGGACCAGACATATGTTTTCCTTCTCTGACTTCTTATTTACAAATATTTTTTCTTTTCTTATGCAGGCAAATACTATAACAATCAAACTTGCTAGAAGACATCCCAAGGCAATCCCTAATGCTAAGCGGACATGGAATTTACTATGTTATAGAGCATGAATATGATGCACCTCTAAATTCTATTGGAAATCTTGTGAGATCATTGTACATGCATATTGTTAGATTGTTATAAGAAAAATTAAAATATTTCATGGTCTCAGTAATTCCATGGAGATATCACCAATCAGATTGTTTACTGGGAGATCCAAGTAAGTATCATATCGCTATGGATATGCGACATTCAAATTATAATTATCAGCTATGCTTTCATGCTAGTATGATTTGCACGCGAAGTATAACACGCCCCCAACAACGTAACCAAGCACAACAACCCAACAAGAACTGTCCCTTGCACCGCTCTCGCCACTATCCCATCAACGATTGCATACAAAAATTAAGTCCTCCAATGCCTTGGCTAAATATGAAGAAAACCCTAAGTATAAATACAGAAATTAAGTCCTCCAATGCCTTGGATAAATATGAAGAAAAGTATAACAAGTGCAAGAACAATTGTCATCAAGGCTGCCATGCCGTCACATTTCTCCTGAGATCCATGAAGAATATAATGCTTTCGAGGTACCATACCATGTTTATATACACACGAACACGTATGAAAGTTACTACTATGACGACTATAAGAATAGAACTAAAAACAACGAACTCAATTTATAACGTGTTTCCATGGAGACTAATGTTTTTGTACATTGCAAAGTATTTTGATGTGTGATAAATGTATTCTTATTTACGTTTCTCTCTCATATGGTTGTTTAAATTGTTAACATGTAATTGTAATTAGCTATTTAGTCACATAATTTTCTTGATTTTATATTTGGTTATTTAATCACATAATTTTCTTGATTTTATATTTGGTTATTGGTATTTTCATTTTTATTTGTTTATTTGTTTAGTGAGTTTTTTATTCAAGGTAATTATATTCATAGATGTACACTTATTGGAAATGGGCACAACTATTGATCTTTTAATCTAAAATCTTAATCTGATGACTAGCAATTAAAGATGTTGACATATTCTTTGTAGTCTTCCCAAATCAATGAATGAGATTTACAATTCATAATTTCCTTGCATTTATGAATGCATTCGTTAACCTATTTACTTTTTCACATTTACTTACTATAAGGCCATATGATTGTTACATTTAGATTATTAACAAAGATTAATATATATGACACGTTTAGGTGATTAACCACTTATTGGAGAGTTGGAGTGTGAACCACCTCTATGTTTGGAGTGTTGAAGTGTGAACCACCTCTATGTTTGGAGTGTTGGAGTGTGAACCTCTTTCATTTTTTTTTTAGTTTTAGAGTGTGAAATTCCTGATGTCGTTGAAGCTTGAACATATTGGTAATGTTAATAGATATATCTACTGGAGTAAACATTTAACTTTGGTGGATTTGGTAACGCTAACCCTAATTTGGGTGGTCGAGGTACTAGTAGTACTGATATCCTTTAAAGTAAGAAAAAAAAACATTCTTGGTGAGACACTATCCATACTATTATTATTTATTGCATGGACCACTTTCATGGAGGAGAGGATACTTTATAAATATTGATCGGCATTATACCATATGGATATATTGGAGGTAATGCTTCGGAAAATAAACACTAACCATCCTCATCCCCACACAGAAATAATCAAAACGCACGATTGTATGATCCTCCCCCTCCGTTATTGATAGAGGAAAATGCACAAATTCTACGTTGCAGTGGGATTTTAATAATCTGCAGATGATCTGATTCTATATTTCATTGAAATACTTGTGAACTAGACACAAACTATGAGTAATGAAAATCATATCTCATGTCATCGAGGTCAATGATCTCATTCTATCTTGATGGATGTACGCATGTATTAAAAATCGATAGCAGTCGAGGATTGGATCAAGCATTTTACGGAATTTATCTCGACTCACCTTGGCATACATGGAATCATTTATGTCGAAAAATCATGGAAAGTGAAATTTTTTTGCCTCAAGTGAAGAATATGAAAAGGATAAGAACCGAAGCTTTTAAACTTTTCTAGTGATAAATTGTGAAGCAAGAAATGTAGAGAGAAAGAATAGAACATAAAACAGTATATTGGAATGTAAGAAGAACTGAAGAGATTACAATGCAATGGGAAATAGCTGAACTAAATAGGCTCAAGCAAGACAGGAATAGAAAGTACAGCTGACCAGGACAGCTGGCAATGTACAGACAGACTGTTGAGGTTACATTATATTTAACATCTAGCACAACCACAATTATGATGAATGTCGATAGGAATATTTAATTTACAAACACCAATTCTAGTATAAACCCAAATTAGGGTTTGTAAATTAAATAAGCTTACCTGTGTTCATCAACCACAATTATGTGGTTGTGATAATAGTAGTACATTTGGTTGTATGTCCATTTATTTTAGTTAGATTTTCACTTTACATGTAGAGTAGAACTACATTTGCATTTAAATTCAACATTTTAGGTTTCAAACCAATGCTTAAAACCCAGTAATGATTGGTGGGTATGAATCTAAATGGGTTACCTATTCCAAATGAGTTGAGGTCTAATTGGGAATTCTTCTTATGGTCAACCCCTGCTATGGACATAGAACATTTTTCTTTGTTAACAGAATTGGTGCTAAAAGGAGAGTCAACCTTGTATGGTTGTGTTATTGGCTAAAATTAACCGTGTTCAACATTCAGGAAATCACCCTGTCAGGGCCCCAATTAGACCCTTATTTGTTTGGTTTGGTGATTTTGACTCGTTAAAAGGGTCCAATTACCCTTTTCCTAAAACTAATTTAAACTAAATGTTAATATAATCTAAAATAATATAACCTACCTCTATGTCTACTGATACATAATAACACTAGCTTCTACCAACAAGCAAAAGATAAGACTTTTCTTTTGCAGCTGCCTGAAAAGGAAAGTCTTTGCTATTAGATGAAATGTGGGTTCATCTCTAACCAGCGTTGTTGATTCATCATGTCTCATTTGTTCTAGCTATCAATTTTTTGTTTGGCATTGTCTAACTGTTCTACGAAATAGATTTTTTCGTCAGAATCTAATGATATAAATTTGCACTAAATCACTATTTTTTGTTGTTTAAAATCCATTTATGAATGCAGAAATGGATTCGGCACACTGAAAAACCCATGGGACACTTGGATTATACATAAATAATCACTCAAATTTGTGGATCTAACAATTTCTCACCGGATTTCGGGAAAATGTCCCTAAAAAATATCACCAGAAAAGAGTCATTTCATATAACGTTTAGACTATGATCCCTTGTTTAATATATTTTTATAGATGATAGGAATTTTGACGTAAAATTATCTTTGTGGACCTCATGAGAAAGTGTCATTAGTTTT
>JZKD02S1622785.1:1560577-1572075 GCA_000966675.3 Picea glauca
TTGACTATTATATCCTACGGAAGTATACATACCCTACCCCTCTAGATTTCAACTTATAACCTCCTAGAAGAAAACACATATTCTTAACTATTCTCTATAAAAAATACACCGTATGTAAACCATCACCAACATTGTGTTTATGGCCTTATCACAAAAAATGTTTTTATGAATTTTGAAGCGTATTCATAATATTGAAAAATTTTAAAGTATTTAATTTGATTATCAATTGCTTATGATGAAAGCAAGTACTCAGTATATTGTCTTCTTGTATTTTCAAAGACAATAACAAGATTGAAAAAAAATTAATTTGATTACTTATGAGTTTATAATGTAAGTGATCACTTGTTACAATGTCTTATATTTTTAAGATACATATCTAGAAAATGTTTATATTAAATTTAATTTTATAGTGCACTTGATATGTATAAAAACACCATCTTTAGTGTCTCATTTCATAAAGTAGTTTCATAAAGTAGTGAGAAGATAGGAAAATTTATATTGATAAAAGTGCATTTAATGGTGTGTGAGAAATTTTTGTATTCTTCAACTTTAATGGATAACTTTATTTAATTAAACACACCAAGCATGATATATCTATACATTTGGAAGTATTCTTTAACTTTAATGGATAACTTTATTTAATTAAACACACCAAGCATGATATATCTATACATTTTGAAGTGCACCAATAAAAATAGAAAAAAAAAAACAATGTATTTGATTTGATCACTAGTGCACTTATGATGTAAGTGAGCACCAATTATGATGCTCCCTAGCATTTTTTTAGCACACCTATAAGAAAATATAATTGTTAAATTTAATTTATGATGTACCTTATGTGTATGGAAGCACCACTAACAGTGCCTTCTACATTTCCTAGAGCACTAACCAATAAGGAAAATATATATTAACAAAAATGTATTCAATAATTTGCACCAAAAATGTGATAGAAGTTTTTTTCTAATTTTTTGGTTTTAATGGTGTGTTTTATTTGACCAAATGCATCAAGCATGATGTAGGTTATTAATAAAATAAGGAAAATCTATATTAACAAAAATGCATTCAATAATTTGTACCAAAAATGTGATCGAAGGTTTTTTCTAATTCTTTGGCTTTAATGGTGTGTTATATTTGACTAAATGCATCAAGCATGATGTGGGCTATTAATAAAAGGAATGCACTATACAAGTGAGTGTGAATTAAATTGTAGGAATGCATCATATGGAATGGAAATTTAACAAAAATTAAGAAAACAAAAAACTTAAAGCTTAATTTTAAATTTTAAATTACAAAAAATGTAAATTAAGGGATAACATCAATTTTCAATCATGGTTAAAAAATGAAAATTTAGTATAATTACCAAATCCACCATCAAAGCAAAGGAATCGAAAAATATAGTAACTAGTAGTATGATAGCACCAACGGGATGGCATAATGGTGAGGTGAGCATCGATGCTTGTATGGTTTGAAGCACTAAAAAAAATTACAATTGAAATTATGATTTAGTATTATTTTTAAATTTGTATCTTATTGTAATACACTTGATGTTAAAATCGCACACTAAGCAGAATATGTTTACAACTGATTTACATTGATATCCTATCATATAATAGTTATAATAACCTTTGGTGCGTTCATAATGAGAACACACTAATGTGCCCTATATGAGAGAAAGTAATTAAACATTATTCAATAAATCTTATATAATAATGTATCAATTCATTTATAGTTTAAAAACACACTAAATAAACTATGTTTAGAATTGATTTAAATGAATATTTTATCACAAAATAGTAACAAAGATCATTAATGTTGATAACATAGATGCATTGATACACCCAACATGAGAGTGCATTTTCTCAAAATAAAAATGTCTAAACATACTCAACATGAGAGTGCATTTTTTCAAAATAAAAATGTATTATATAATGAATTGTCTAAACATTATTTATATTATTTAATGTGTTTTATATAATGATGCAACAATGTGATTACAAATGAAAAATTCATAATAACATATTTATAATTGATTTAAATCAATATTTTGTTACATAATGATTTCCATATATCTATAATGTAAAAATAAAAATATTGGAAAATTCATCAATAATAACATGTTTATAATTGATTTAAATCAATATTTTATTACATAATGATAATAATGATTTTGATATACCTATAATACATTATATAAAAATATTGATGTGCTGCACAATGAAATATCTAATCAGATTTAAACACATCAACTAAAAACATCCACTACATTTGACTACCCAACTTCAATAACAATCTTCATTGTATTAAAAATTGAGGAAAAAATAAAAATGGGAATGTTTGGCAAAAACCCACAGTAGATAATGTTTTCTTGGTAGTGGATCGAATATTGATACAATTATCACTTTCAAAAATTAATGTTTTTACTTTATCTTTTGTTCAAGGAAAGATATCTTTTGTTCAAGGCAAGATATTAGTACAATTTTTTTTTTAAAATATGAGAAAATTAAAAAGAAATAGAAACTACTTTAAGGAAGCAAATAATTATTAAAAACCGAGGTTCCATGCCATTATATGGAAACTAAACTTAAAAAAGGTAGAGGGTTTGGGTGTTTATCGAGAAATCTAGTTAAGGAGATCTTTTCAAACTCTATGGATGGTGTAGTCTAGCTTTATTACAAATTGTGATGCAACACTATATTGATAAAATAAAGATGAAGTGTTAAAATACCAAGTGTATAAAGATGAATTTTTGTCAGTGAAAATTCAATAAAGTTGCAGAGTACGGGAAAATCAAGGCGTCCACCATTTCGTGGTGCAAGCTCATTAGTTTCACTCATTAAATATTATAGAAAGGAAGGACGAGATTCGTAGGCTAGGAGTAAGATAATTCACTCTTTTAAAATTTCCCTGGGCAATGTATCGCTAATTACCCTTCGAATCCAATCTCCAAGTTATCCAACCCAAGCCGCATCACATTCCGAGTCACAGGTTAAACCACACAAGGCACCCAGGGAGAGAGTCTGCGAGGGAACCAAAGGAGTGCACTATGCGTCCTAAGAGGAGGGGACTAAGTCTCAGGCCTGTCATACATGGGATCAACCCTTTGGGAAATAAGGTTCAAGTTGGGTCGGGCGTGGTAAGTAAATAACACCAGCAATTTTAAGATCTCACAGCTTTATCGCAGCTTTAAACCTATTTGAATCACCATCCACAAAATCAATGGCTAACCATTACAAACAAAATCTGGCCCTTCAGTAAAAGCATGCAATCATCATTAACCTAGTGTAGAGGCAATTTACATCTGTACATATTTACAATCACTGAGGAAGATTCTTACCACTATTACATATTATCAATTGCTGAAGTAACATTCCTTTCATCCATTATCTATTTAAAATAGCAGAGGTAATATATATTTTCATCCATTACACCATGATATTTGTCAAAGTATAAAACCATTCAATTCCACAAGATCCTAATCAAATTCCTACATCCTACTATCATTCAACCGAAAAAGCGTACCTTTGCCTGTTCGCCTGCTCCGAGTGTCGTCTGAGCACTCCGTGCAACTCCCGCTCGCCGACCGTCGAGACTACACCGGTACCTCCCAGCCAACACGAGGGGTAATTTGCTTCCCCCTTAGCCCCTTGAGCCACAAAGGGGCCACACACTAGCCAGAGGGTACGTCTAGCTCCCATCTCGCCTTGCAAGGCCGAGCTACCACTCTTCTCTGAGCTGGGAAATCCCAACTCCCACAAGTAAATCAGTCAAGTCACTATTCCTGCAACGTAATGTTACGCTAACAGACGATCATCCTTCATCCTTCTCCTTCCTCTATTTTATAGAGTTTCCAACTTCCTTTCTTTCCCTAAATCTCATTTAATTAAAGTTTTAATAAAAAATTCCTAAAAATTCTCCTTCGTACAAGTGTCACCCATCCCCCACGTTTCTCCATTAATTATTTTCTTTAATTAATTATTTGTCTTATTTCTCTCACCCACCTAGAGTTACTCCTAAAATCACTCCTAGGTGTCCCTAGATTCCCTTACAAGTTTTAAAGGCTTTCCCTAAAATGAAATTGCTAAATCAGTGTAAAATTAGAAGGTATTCTTTACTAAGTTGGTTTCCCTCTTTTTACCATGAGTTCCCCTCTTTCCTTCTTTAGGTTACCTCCTTTCCCTAATTTCCTAATTTTTATACTTCCCTCTTTCCCCTTTTTATTTGAGCTAGAAATGACAGTTGTGCAAATTAATCTCTTTTTTCTTTTATTATTAATTTAATACCTTCTTAAATTATCAAAAGTTTAAAATGAATTAATTACCTCCTTACATTTTATATCCACAGTTTTTTTTTATTTAATTTCTTACTCTCTTCATGTTACTAAAAATTTTAAGAAGGCCAAAATTATTACTTAAGTGGTTTTAAATTTTATTATTATTTTTTTTTTATATATATGATTTTTTTTTTTAAAGGTAGACAAAATTTTACTCCTAATAAAATTTTAGACTTAGAACTTAGATTCTGAACTGGGCGACATTTAATTAGGGAAGTTCTTTAAAAATTTCTTAACGTGTTAATTGTCTTAGGTCCATCCAGGTTCATACCTCTATCATTATCAACGCGACGTGCCCTTCATGACGTACTAGGTGCTCCAAGGGTGCCACTCACCTCATCTGTTCCCTTGCGTGACGTGCCCTTCAGGACGCACTACGTGCTCCAAGGGTTCCACTCGCCTCTTGACTGATTGGTAAACATCAATAGCCCCTGGAGTCAACACTCCGCCTGGTGAACTTGTGGGAGACTAAGGGCTTCTAAGGAATAAGGCCCCCGCCTTATTGTGCACCCCTTAGAATCATCGTGAGTGACTGTCGCAGTCTGCCCTCATGGCATCGTGGGTCCTCTCGAACTAGGTAATCGTTAACCTACAGTTCGAGCCACGGCGGGAGTGCTAGTAGGTTGTGGCAGGGATGTTGTCCACACTTCTCCCTCAACCTCTCTGGTAGTCGTGTGTGACCCGTTTACTCCATATGTGAGTCTGGTCAACAAGCTATCGTCAGCCTGCATCATCAACAAATCATGTCAAAACATATCCACATCATATCATCTAATCAGATGTACTAATATCACAATAAAACAATCAAACCCCAATAGCACACTCCCTGACACGGTCCGAATTCCAAGGGGTTCCATTGATGCCTCTGCATCCTCAAGGTCCAAAACCCTGCACACTCAGTAAAATCTAGTCAATAGCACCTGTCTATGTCAATGTAGTAAAACAACATGTCATCTACCCATAATGCATCATAATCAAAGTCAAATGTTTTAATAGCATAATAATCCAGATCACTTGCGAGTAAGTGTCCTCAAAGAATAAGTTCGCTCAGTGCGCCAGAGCGGGATGTTACACAAGATATTAGTACATTTTTTTTTTTTAAATATGAGAAAAATAAAAAGAAATAGAAACTACTTCAAGGAAGTAAATAATTATTAAAAACCGAGGTTCCATGTCATTATATGGAAACCAAACTTAAAAAAGGTAGAGGGTTTGGGTGTTTATCAAGAAATCTAGTTAAGGAGATATTTTCAAACTCTATGGATGGTGTAGTCTAGCTTTATTACAAATTGTGATGCAACACTATATTGATAAAATAAAGATGAAGTGTTAAAATACCAAGAAATAGATATAATTGTTTGGAGATTGTAATTTTAATGTTAGTGATCTAAAATATATTATAATTATTTGTCAATTGGAAGTGAATAATTATTATTGGTTGTTTTTTGAAAATACCAAATTAATTTATAATTATTATTTAAGAAAAATTATACAACTTAAAATAATCCAGTGATGATCTTTCCACTTTTGCTAGATACTTTTAGAACTTGGATTATTAACATGTTTCTTTAAAATCCAATTAAAAATTTATTTCAAATAATAATAATTAGTTAGAATTTAACCTTTTAATTTGGAATAACGAACTTTAAATAAAAAGAATTAAAATATAAAACAAAACTAAAATCCAAGTCCAACTTATTAATAAAAATATGTAGATTTAGCAGTGGTACATGGTATTGACGACGTGATTAGGTACATAATTTACTAGTCCCTTTAAAAAGCTTACTCCTATTGAAGTAAGGGGTTACGTACATATATAAATACTAAAATGCATATATAAATACTAAATGGACATTGTAGTGGTCAATCATACGAGTAATCTTTCACTTCTATTGGTGTTTGAGTAGTAATATTGTTAATGAAATCTAGATTTTTTTAATTTCGACAATGTAGGATAGATTATAAGTTCTTCTCTTAGAATTGTTATATTTTTACTCAAATAAATTTTGATTAAAATGCATATCATTTCAAATTACTTTGTCGGATTTTTGATGTGTTTGATGTGTTGTGATGTTAAATTTTGAAAATTTGTTCGTAGAATTTTTTTGAAAGGTGGAAGACAAATTTTAGTTGTAGTTGAATAAAGAAAGGCTACAGAGTCTTAGTAAGAATATTAAGGTTTTGTAGTATGGTTCTTTTTGAGGTATTGGGTAAGGTGGGTGATGATGCCTACAGACTCAATCTACCCTCATATATGTGTGTTTACTTAGTAGTGAATGTGTAAAATCTAAAACACTATGAGCTTGTCATGTTGGATCAAGATACTAAGGAGCATGTTTGACCTATCATAGAGAACTTAACACCATAAGATCAGGCAAAGTTGGTAGAAGATATATTTTTGTAGAAGAAGTCCAAAATTACTAGACAAGTGCAACATGACCTCTAGTAGATCAGGTTGAAAGGACAACTTCTAGGTAAGGAAAACTGGTACTTTAGGGAGAAAGTAGGAGAAAAATTCCCTCACCTCATTCAGTAAAATCTTTTGGGGACCAAAAGCCTTCCTAAAAATGGGGAGGTATGATCCAAAATGGATCATTATAGAATTTTTCATCTTAATATTGGTACTTTCTAGGTGGAAATATTGGAGGAATTGGCTTGTAGAGCCCATTTTAGTGACAAGTCCCAGTTTGGAGATTTGGGGTCCAGAACCTTCCAAAGCCATTTTGAGGCATCGAATGACACATTTTGGGATTAAAACTTTTGAAGTATATATTGTATCCCCTCAACGCTATTATACACATCAAGCGCTTTCCAACTGTGTGAAAATCACCTCAATTGGAGTTTGTATGTGGAAGTTATGCCTCTTGCAAGTTGACCTACCTTATTGACCACCATGGTATCGAGTGGATGACTCATCATCGCCCATTACTCATACATGTGAGGATAGTCATGCGTGGACATTAAAGAATATTCTAGAAGATTCAAAACCTTAACACTATTTGAGGATTGAGGCATGCAAAAACCCTAACCCTAAATGACTATGAGGCTATGTTAAATATCGAGTCCCTAGGAAGATAGGGGGTTCCATTCTTTTAGTATTGTACTTGTTTCATAGTTGAGAATAGCATATAATAGTGGGATTTGAGAGCATAATAGAGGAGGTAGAAGATTATGTAGTATCCATTCAAGTCACAGTGTCAAATGAAACTCCATAGAAACTTCATCTTTCCTTGTGTTTCCATTTTCGTAACTAAAGAAAATAGCATAGAGCATAGACCTCACTTTCTAGTTGGTTTTTCTCCCATATCAGGCTTCCTAGGTCACATATTGTGTTTATTTGCTTGTTCTTTCATTTCCATATTTCAGTTAATAAATTTGAGCATTAAGATAGTAATAATAAACCTTGAATCTAAGGAAATAATTTGAATAATAAAATAATTCAGAATATTACAAGATTTGTTATGATGAACTATTGCAATGGAATATCCATAATAGTTTACATACCATAAATTGTTCATGTCAAGCAAGGATAGGTTCCTCGTTATTACTTATAGTATGAATAATAGCCACAACAGGTTCAAACATGTCAAGCTAGAGATTCTAAGGCTTAGATGAACTATTGAGACATAAATGAAGGCAATGAAATTCATAATATCAATAACATTAAATCTTACATCCCTATGAAGTTTAAAGCTAAAATAAGAGATGACAATCAAATAACTAATAAGAGGAAATTAAAATACTAATAAGACTTTATCTATTCTACTTTGATCGATTAAAATTGATTTTGCAACATTATAAATTTAAAAAACAAATTGAAAATTGCTTAGATTATGACCAATGATCTTGGCCTCCATAGTCAAACTTGTCATTATACTAACCGAAAAAAACACCTTTGAATGAACACATTTATAAAATTTGTGATACGAAGAAGGTTGAGGATGAACACAACTTCACTTTAACATATAATTTGGGTACTTTCATTTACATTATTCAGATATAATAATAATTATTATTATAATAATAAAGTTTTATGGGACGACAATTGTGAGAGGACTCATATTTGACTCCATGGGAAATAAATAAATTAAGTTTGCTTGGTGAATTGGGATAGCCATGAACAATGAAGTTGAATCCCTAGATCTTTAGAAAGAGATCTTTCTTCTCAAAGCCAAAGAAACAAAGAAAATAACTATTGTTGATGACTCTATGGTTATACTCAAGGTCGTTCAAGGACAAGCAATATCAAATTGCTATCATCTAGCTTAACTAGTAAGAAGGATTCATTATGAGATTAAGGATTTTGAGAAAATAGTTTTTTTCCATGTGTTATGCCATCAGAATAAGCTCACTGGTCATCAAGCAAACAAAAGAAGAAATTTGAATTTTTGGCAATGTTTAATAAGTAGGGGTTCATCATTTTACATCCCCCCTTGGAAATAAAGGAGATCTTTGAAATGGGAGTCATTTGTGGTTGCAGGGTGAGGCTCCCCCTCTCCATTTTAATGGATTGTTGATGCATGACTTTACTCTATATCCTCTCTCGCATATGAATTAATATTTATTGCAAGGTATTCAAATTGTTGGATAAATGTGGGTTGAGGGATTGAGTTATGAATATGCTCTATATATTTTGGGGGTTTTAGGTTGTGTTCATCTAAAGCATTCTTTTGGTTGTTGGGTAGCTTGGATCCACCATAAAATCTCCTCTTCCCACCCTTTAAGTTCATCCCCTTTCTTTCTTCTCTTGAGTGTTTCATTTCTATTCCTCCAGGTGCCATTTTATATTGGTAATCTGTCCATATCATCTTCGTTCTTGTTAAGAGTTCCTGCATTGGGATTTATGCTTCGTGGTCACCTAGTGTTAGGGTCGGTGTGTTAATTCGAAACTTCTATGTCAAGTGGCATGACAAGGCCAATCCTTTAGTTTAAGTTGGTGATTAGCGAAGGATGGCACATTATGTATGTAGTAAGTGTCTAGCCTATGAAATTAAAGAGTTAAAGAGAGGGGTTAAGTACTACATGAAGAAGGTGAGAGAAACTTGTTGTGGTGTGATGTCATGCACATCAAATGGAATCATTGGCAAGTAGAGATAGAAAATAAAATTTAGGAAATGAGCTCTACTAGAGACACTTATGTAATTGACACATTAAGAAACATCATATTGTAGATGCTTTCATGGGTGTTTAGCTTAGCATTAATATGGGGATTACTCTAGAGTTCGAATCTGTCGAGCATCTTCTTAAGAGGATGATGATTCATCTTGGCATTCCAGATATGGTTTTGGTCCCCCTTGTTTAGCATCACTCTTCTTTTGTTACATAATCTTCATGGGCACCCTCAACCCCTGTGCAATTCAGTGCCCCTCTAGATGAAAATATCAAAGAGAAGAGCTCCTAGGACCATGAGGAAAGGTACCGAAGAAAGAGTTGGATTGAAGAGGCAAAGAAGAAATCATGATCTTACTTCATGTTCTAGTTTTCTGTCTCATATGTATTTTTTAAATTATTCGTTTGCTAGAACAATTTTTTAACTAATACACTTTGGCTAGTTATAGTAGGTGTTTTTTGTTTTTTGGACTCCTAAAAACTACAAACAAAATTTTTCACTCATGTTATATTTGAATGTAAGAAATAGAATTTTCTTATGTTTTATAGTAGCTACTTGGCATGGCCACATCCGATTTTAATATGAATATTAACCATTTCTGCGAAAAAAATTAAAATTTAAGGTTACAACTTAGCCACTTCTACGACGCACATTGTTAGTTCTCCACGGGTGTCTCTTGGAATTCCCAAGTGAGGTTGTCGTTGTTAATAAGTTTCAAAACTTTTAGAGGGTAGACTTGGTAAAATCTTCGGAAGAGCTCAGAATTATATGCTCAACACGTGGAGACCTCGTTCCCTCCCTCTCCACATATATTTAGAACGGCGACCCGTCCTCTCACATGTCTTAGTCGTTCTCCATTTGCACCGACACAACGTAAGAGTGACGAACAAATTTACAATATTTTGAACGGCGACCGTAAACTTTGAAAGTCGATTGATGTCCAACTGGCTTTTACATACAACACCTTTATTTGTCTGGATAAAAGAAACCGCGTAGTATCCGTTCTATGCTCACACATGGTATAATAAAAATTCAACCCAGAGAACTTCCCTACATTATTCTGTTGAAGCAACCCAGAGAAATCCGTTCTATGCTACAAAGTCAATTGATGTCCAACTGGCTTGTTACATACAATACGTTTCCACGCCTCGTTTATTTGTATGGATAAAAGAAACCGGGCAGTCCATGCTAGAAATCGTTCTACGCTCACACATTGTATAGTCAAAATTCAACAGAGAGAAGTTCCCTACGTTATTCTGATGAAGCTAACCGTATCGCACTACCCAATTAGAAAAAGGAAACCGCTTTTGTTGCATTAACCTCACATGAAGGGTGGATGTATCCGATGAAGAGAATACCAAGAATGGTCGGCTGGTTGACTCGATCTTCTCTACTCCTTCGCTTCTCTCTTCTCTACTCTATAAATACTGCTTTTACAATTTATATAACACACCACTTCTGCGTTCAGCCCTTGCAACATCTTCATGTTTCGCTTGCTCATAACAAACCAAATAAAACATGGGCAACCATATCTGCTGCCTCAAGGTAGGCAATCACAAGGAAACCATCCAGCTGGTTCCCTCTGACGGCACAGTTCAGATCCTTCATAAACCCCTCTGCGTAGCCGAGATCATTCAAAGATTCCCTCAATATTTAGTCTGTCACTCCGACTCATTCTACATCGGGCAGAAGACACCTACTCTTTCTGCAAATGAGCAACTGAAGGTGGGCAACAAGTACTTCATTCTACCCAGACACTTCTTTCAGTCTCCCTTATCTCTCCTATCTTTGGCTTCCTTGAAGGATTCAGAAGCTGAACACACGGACAAATAACCCACAAATATATAAGTTTATTGCTGGATGATCAATGCGATTACAATAGCCTCGTATTTATAGAGGCTTTAGAAGACTCTAGACAATCTGGAGAGTTCTCACAGCAGTAGAAATATCTGGAACTGTGCTGTCACCGTTGGTGTGCTGTCAGTGGGACTTTCTAGAAATTTAGTGGTTGAGTAGAATGTTCTAATTTAATGGCAGTAGAAATTACGTATTACAACA
>JZKD02S1622785.1:1581979-1592967 GCA_000966675.3 Picea glauca
TGCTTTTGACCATCAATTTTGTATTTGTAATGACTGACAATTCTATATGATTCTATATGCTAAAATACATAGCTCATTGTATTTTTCAGAAAAGTAGTCTAGAAACTAAATCATTATATTGGCATACTTCCATCTATTGAAATACATAGCTCGTTGTATTTTCCAATTATATAGGAAAGAAGTCTAGATATTGAATGTATCCAAAATTCAGTCTTACGACATGACCTATTTCATCTCACAAGTATGCAAACTATAGTCACAACATAATAACAGTGTTCTTGACGACATACATAGCTCATTGTATTCGTTAAGAAACAAATCTCTTCCGTCATCTAAAAAATATGAGAGGTTCTTCATTTATTTTACAAACAAGGAATAAAATGACAAAATTTTCTCTACTAAAATAAATTGATATACTAATATAACACCAATGTCATCCTTATAAAAAAGAATTCACTTAGGACCTTGCTGAAACTTCCCAGCGACAACGGTTCAAATCTCGGTGACCTCACTAGGCTTCTCCTCCTCTATCATTATGTGACTTCGTTACACGACATCGATTTCTTCAATACATAGCAACAATCTATCACAAAGACTGCATCTTCGATGTTGCACATCTTTCCATATGTATATTTGTTGAAACCTCTAATGTGGTTGAAATTTCGCTTTGTCTTATTCACTCAGAAAATATGATGGAAAAATATTCATATCCCGAATTCATATATAGATTTGGATCAACAACGATCAACAAAATTCAAATGCAATTCCACTAAGAAATGTTTCTCTTAATCATCTTGTGAAGTGGCTTCTTCATGTGGGCTATCAAAAATCGGTTCTACTAACACTTTCCTCAACTTGTAGCTCTTCCTCCATAAGGCTTAGAAATGAATTGAATTGCGATCTTTTTAGTGACAATTGAAGTCTTTTCGAAGGATCTCCTCGTCTTTCAAGCAACAGAACAATGGTACAGAAACACAAACTAAACACAATAACAATCCACTCATCTATTCTCACACAACTATGCTAATACTACTCCTATCCGAAAGATTAGTACATCTCATAAGATTTTGTTTTCCCCAACCCTCTCGTGAGGGAGTTAATCCTAGACTGACTCTAATACCAACATAGAAAATCATTGTGCACACAAAAACTATACATATTATATTATTCAATCAATATAAATACATTAAGTTTTGACTTAAGATAGATAGGCTATCTTAGCCATACAATCCATTTAGTTGAAATAATCTCTCAACTTCACACATAAATAGGATGTAGATATAATAAACTTCTAAACAAACATTTCATATAGAGATTACAATAACTAATATCAAATATTAAGCACAAGAAAAGTAGGACTTAATTACTCCAACATGTGCACCTCTGTAAACTTTGTATTTCAAATCTTTGGGCAAATTCTATGCGTAGTTGGTCAAGTGAAGATCCCAATATTGGAGACCGAATCTTGAGAGTATCAAGTAAAATGACAAGATGATTAGCCACAAGAGATTCATGAAAATTAAGAGATTGGAATAGAAGGAAAAATCTTGGTCAGTTTGATGTATGGTGCACTTTTTTTCCGACACCTTCTTTTCTTTCGACAGAATATTTAAGAAAGTAAATTTAATATAAATTTATGTTATTTTTTTAATTATAAATTTTATAATTATTATGATGTTAAGAGTAAATTATTAATTTATCCTTGACTGGCTTAGCATGTGATGTAGCGATAGTGGGGAGCATGGTGAACTAACACCCAAACCATCTCTAGTTCACATCAGTCTTGGATTTGGGAAGAGGATCGAGAGTTCGATGGAACCTCAACGAGGATACCGATGTGGGTACAGGCATGGGGGGGTACCCACCAGCAATTTCGGAGAGAGGACCTCGAACACCTGCATACAACGAGACGCCTAACCCTCAAGGATGACTTTGCATGTGGAAACCTCACCACGCATTTGAGCCCACCTGGAGGAAGTGGAAGCTGAACTTCGCCTAGAACGTAGCTTAACACCAAACCGGGAGGTGGACAAGGAAATCATCAATTGGGTTTTGGATATTGACAGCTCGATGGGTTGTGAAACTAAATACTGGAAAATGGTAGAATTGTATTGGCACCTCAAGATGTCGCTGGGTCATATGTTGCAAATGAGAGAGGATGCTCAAAATACAATTCAATTGCAATTGGATGAGTTCCACCTGCTAATCCAAGAGGTCTTGGCTCAAATCCCTCCTTCCAGCTCCGCAACGAAAATAACCATGTCAAAGAACACCTAGCCAGAAGCTCCTGGGCCATCTCAAGAGCCTAAGACATCGTCATCACATGAATGAATAATATGTACTTCTTTTTGGTTTTTTGTATCATGATGGACACCAATATATATCTTATACCCTCCATTAGACTTTAGATATTTCTTTACAATGTTTGCATAGGTAGACAGGGTATAAGAAGGAACTTGAGTCAGAGTCAATGGACATATGACTATTTCTTTGTTGTTGGTCTGGTTTCCCAAGTGACACGCCCACAAGAATTTTTTGTATAAATTTCCCACACCTAAATTAAAATAAATTATTACATACGCTTAATAATAATAATAAATATAAATTTATTCTTATCAATTTATTATTAATATTCATATTTTTTATTTCTAATATATATTAATTTTCACTAAGTTTTAATACCTCATAACAACTTAAAATCTATGCTAGTTTTGTAGTGATAAAATGGATCTATAATATTTAAAATTAAAATAAATTTAAAGATGTGATCTAGTAATTAAAATATGTCACCATCATGTCGACAAATTAAGTTGAGAAATATAACCCTTTCACATATATGCGATGTAATTAATATATTGAATTTTATTGCTTTAATATTACGTTCAAATTTACAAATATATACACCAACAACAATTGTAAGCATTATTAGTCCCTTCCCTTCAGGGTGGGACTATCAGTAAATGGTTTGGCGTTGTTCTATTAGTTATGCACTGAAAGCAACACCAACAAGAACCATTTTAGCCAAAGTTTTATGAGATTTATACAATTTTCTGAACTCAAATTTAAATTTTTATCCTAACTTTTTAGTTTGAGCTTTTATTTGGCCTCTTCCCGAGACACAAGGAGAAGATATGAAAAGTATTTCATTTGAAACTTAGGAAATAATGATTACATTAAGGTGTACATCTTTGGAGGTGAACTAATGTTATCTCAAGAGATAACATCAATTTGTTAACATTTAATGTTTTCCCTCTTTACTCCCCTTCTTCAATCAGGTTATTCACTCAGGTTATGTGCCTAGCAGTAAATGTTGAACACCATGCAAGATTTGTGTCCATAAATGGAGGTCGAGTCCCATGAATACTTAACTAATAAGACCATGCAAGGCCAAGCCCATTCCATAATTATGAATCAATATTTTCCATGAACAAATCATCTAGTGTCTCCTGCTCAAGCCCATTCCATCATCATGAACCATGATCATTCCATCAAAAAATCATCTAGTCTCTCCTGTTGAAGCCCATTCCATCAACTAATCACCTTGCCTCACCCATTCAATCAACTAATCACCCTGCCTCTTGCTTTGCACACAGTGCCTCCATTGGAGTTTTCCTTCCCAACTTGATTGATTCAACTCTTGAGTCCTTGGTAAAGGCCTGGGTGGAATTTGCTCGAAAAACCTCTAGAATTTCTATCAAAGCACCACATATTTCTTGGTGTCCCTGGTAAAGGCCTGGGTGGAAATTGCTTGAAAAACATTCAGAATTTCTCTCAAAGCACCACATAATTGTTGGTGCACTTCCTTCTTCATTAATATGCAAAACAACAACAATCCAAAGAATTATCAAGCATTGATGGTAAGAAAACACAACCTGTAAGTTCGTATGGATTTGTTGTAGTATAGTAACTATGCAATTTTAAATTTCTCATTGATAGATACTAAAAATAACATGAAAAAAATTGTAATCTACCACAATGACATGATTAATGTATTTGGAAAAGGCCATCTTTACTCTGCGCAAGAATCCTAACTCCAAAATTGATCCCCAACTTTAGGATGTCCAGTTTGGAGGAGCTTGTCTGAATTGGTAGCCTTAATATTTGACTGTTATATTATTTACTCCTTTTTCTGATATCATATAGACAACATTTTTTTTGAATATTATTTTATCTTCTGCTACCATAACCAACATGTAAATTTGTGTGAATCATCAAATACTGGTGTGAATCATCAAATTTGTGTGAATAGGATTAAATTATATTTTCAATTGAAACTGTAGTCAGTCCCTAACATAATTTCAGACAGGTTCAACAAAGTTGCTTACCTAGGATCTTGAACCGATCAACCGATGCAGTTTGAGATTTCCACTTCCGAGTCGAGTGAACTTGTACAACAACCTTTGCATATTGTAAAGGTTATGGGCACAGTAACCTGTGGTTATCTTGAAAAGGAGTTGCAGACCTCTCAACAAACATTTGGCATGCCAACTCTACTTCCTTCTTATTGAAAAAATAAGAGGTATCAAAGAGTAAAAAACAACCCTCTGATATTCTTTTATAGCATCAGAAATACAACCCTCTACCGGAGGCTTAGGCTTGTCTTCTTTACAAGGATGGAAAGGAATGGCAGGTCCTCCCGTAAATTCAGTAGCCACCACACCAACCAACTAATAAAATTTGACATAGGAGATTATAGTAATTGTTCCCTAACTGGCTTCAAAATTTTGGAAGCAATATCCAGCCCATTATTCGCACCATGGGAAAGCTCGACGTGATTTCTCATATTCCTAAAGGGTTCACCATATAATATGAATGTTGTGCCATGCGATTTGAACCCTAATCGGTGTTGTCTACAATGAGAGCTTGGATTTTCCACCTGCATTTGTCAATGGTGGCCTTGTACTCACTGTGGGGTAAACCAATGCCTAGATATCTCATGTATTTCAAAGGTTCGAATAATACCACAAACTTACTTGCTTCAAATTACAAAGAAATTTGTCCCAAGAAAATTATGGAAACAACCAATTGTGACCATGATTCTGAGAACACTAGCTCGAGAACAAATGATTGTTGAATGGAAGATCGAATGAGAGATTGAACTACATACAATATTATTGTACTGAAAACAATGATGCAGAATTGAGCCAAGCTCCCACCCATGCGCTGCAAAATCACATATATCAGGCTAGTCTTCTCAGCTTCGAGAAGAATGGCCTGATATATGTAAGTATTAGAATAATGGGTGTTCACAGTTTGTGTGCAAATAATCCATAAATGATTCCCATAAATTTTTGTGGGGGAATTACTCCATTAGAAACCATGGAAAACAAACCCGTGCAGCTTGACAAAAGCAATTTGTTATTGGAGTGATTCCCATAAATAGTTGTGGGTGAATTACTCCATTCAAAACCAAGGAAAACAAACCCTTGCAGCTTTTCAAAAGCAATATGTTATTGTAGTGTTGTAACATTACCCCAAACCGCATAGTAAAAATCCTAAAAAACAAAAATGGGGGCTTTTGCCTTTACTTACTTACGATCTACCAGAGCTTCGATCATGGATCCTTTGCTTCCTTGGACAAAACTGCCTATCCTCCGCTAATGAAACCGCCTGAAACCACTGGAAAAATAAGTTTACATAAAGAGGTAATAGTAGAGATAATAATAGTAGTAATCCAAGACACTTTTGGGGGAAATAATGGTATAAGAGGAAGTTGGGATTTCAAAGGATGGTTCAGTGGGACAAGAAATGCTTTCTTTGAATATTTGTTAATGGCTAGGTAACAAATGAAGCCTCATAAGTAAGTCGTGAAGCCTCACAAGTTCGACTTGGATCGGTTGGCTCATGGAGCCTCGTAGACAAGGCGTGGAGCAGAAAAAAATTGTGGACCCTCACGAAGCCTTGCCAACAAGCGTGGAGTAGGAGAACTAGTGTTGCATAGAAGCGTGGAGCAGGAGAACTAGTGTGGAGGGTTTGAGAGAAAATGACAAAACATGGTAAAAAGTAACTTGTATTTCGAGATCTTTTTTAATTCACATATTTATAAATATTTTCAATTTATTTTTATTTAAAGAAATTAACTTGTATTTCTATATCTTTCTTAATTCATATCTTTATGAATATTTTCAATTTATTTTTATTTTAAAAAGTTACCATCATGAGATTATACTCTACGTTACCTTATTTATTTGTGTTATTTTTAATAAGTTTATTTGTCTTCTTTCTTAACCCATAAAGATTAATTCTGTTCAGTTTAGAGGGTGCATTAATCACTACAGATTCACTATAATGAGATGGCCGACAATCTTAGTGCCTAAGAATCCTTCTCAACTCACTTATGAAATACACACCAATATTAAGGAGGGATTTAGAAGTCCAGAGTTCTAGTCTCTAGGGCCTCCCTGAATAAAAATTTAACCACAAACATTTAGCTACAACTGCCTTATCCAACATATATTGGCCGATCGATTTAGCCTCCACCACTGTAGGGACATCCAAAAGCTCTATTCTAAGTTGGGAAATTTGGCAGCAACAACATTAAAGGCCATGAGGTGCCCTATAGGATAGTAGATCAGAGCATTAAACATGTTGATGTCAGAGCATTCAGAGATGGCCGCCAAATGTACTTAGAGACACCTATAATAAATGAAGTTTACTCTATTTTTTAATTGAAAAATAAAACCTATTACATCAAACTTTGGGTAAAAGGAAAAAATTTGCTAGTCAAAATTAGAACTGATGCAATGTCAACAGTAAACCATTTGGATTAATTATTGCTATAGTTCTTGAATTAATTAATAAGACTCAAAGTCAATTGGGTGCATCTTGGATGGTTGCATGAGGTGCCCTATAGGATAGTAGATCAGAGCATTAAACATGTTGATGTCATAGCATTCAAAGATGGCCCCCAAATGTACTTTGAAACACCTATAATAAATGAAGTTTACTCTATTGTTTAATTGAAAAATAAAATATATTACATCAAACTTTGGGGTAAACCATTTGGATTAATTATTGCTATAGTGCTTGAATTAATTAATAATAAGACGTAGAGTCAATTATGTGTAGCTTGGATGGTTGTGAGGAATGATTGTTATTCTCCCCACCCAAGTTCAATCTGATAATGACATGAAAAAAATTACAATAACAAGTTATTAACTTTCAAAATGAAAAAATAAAAATAATTTAAATATTGTAATCAAACGCTAAGTAATTCATGTTCAACCATGGATCGATTGCTATAGCCTGCTTTGGCAGGGAGTCGGGGACTAATAAGAATGTATTTAGTTTCACTCATTTATAGGATTTAGATTCCATGTTTTGAACGGTGAGCACTTTTCGTTGACTGCGCGAATGTCTCTTGAACTTCCTGTTTCAAAGGCCAGACTCCGTAAAAGCCCTCCAAGAGCTGCGAATTAGAACTCAACAGCGGGACCACGTGCTTCTGCTTTCTACCAACCGTTTGAGATACATAAAAACGCAGTATCGAACGTGCTTCTGCTTTCTACCAACCATTTGAGATACATAAAAACGACGTTGGAGGAGGACGTCGGATCAGAGTCTGCCCGGAGTTTATTTCAAAGCTTATGGAAGACGCAACGCTTCATTCTGATGAACGTCGGTGTTTAGTGGGCGGGGATTCCGCGGATGATGAGAGTAGACTCTTGAATACTCCCGAATTGCGAAAAGCCTACGCACAATTGGTGAAGTGTAGAGCCCAATGTTGGAGACCGAAGCTTGGGAGTATCAGGGAAAATGACAAGATGATYGGCCACAAGAGATTCATGAAAATTAAGAGATTGAAACAGAAGAACAACTCTTGCTCTTGATCAGTTCAATGTATGGTGCTCTTTTTTTCCGGCAGCTTTTKCCATTGATTMTGCCATAGCTCGGCCAAGATTTGTGGTTCAATATTATACAGCTCTTCCTTGTACAGTTTTCGTTTCTTCCATAAGCCATGCTAATCATTTCTGAGGTAATGGAATTCAAGTAGACTTGAGCTGGCAACAGTGCTCAACTCCAGTCAATTTAGCAGGTCCTTCTGTCTAGAAGAACAAGAAGTATGTACGTAATGGAATTCATCTATATATAAAAAATTGGGTAAGAACCTTGTTGAATTGGATTTCAAATGGATACTTTTAACTCCACTCCTCGTTTATTTGTATGGACAAAAGAAACCGGGCAGTCCATGCTAGAAATCCGTTCTACGCTCACACATTGTATAATCAAAATTCAACAAGTTCCCTGCGTTATTCTGGTGAAGCCAACCATCTCGCACTACCCAATTAGAAAAAGGAAAAGGTCAAAAGGGTGGATGTGAATACCAAGAATGGTGGGCTGGTTGATTCTATATGTCACATGATTGTGGTTGATGAATATTGAAAGGCTAATTTCATTTACAAATCCGAGTTTCTTATAATTAAGGTTCTTAAATGAAATATACATATCTAACAACTATATAATTGTTAATGTCGAAAAAACCTATTATATTATCTCTCCCCAACTGAACAAGATGTCAAACAATCGATCTCTATATTGACTACCGATTCATTTAATCAGAATCATGCTATAACAACTATATAATTGTTAATGTCGAAAAAACCTATTATATTATCTCTCCCCAACTGAACAAGATGTCAAACAATCGATCTCTATACTGACTACCGATTCATTGAATCAGAATCATGCTAATCCCACTGCAGTGAAGATTTCCGGCCATTGACCAAACCACCAAATTCCAATACCAATCAAAAATTAATTTATGGAACCAAATAGTCAATATCATTAATATCATTCATGACATTGTGATGTGATGCTCATTGATTGCACCGGAAAGTGGTTTTTGCTAAGTTGGTGGGAGCACACAGATAATCCCTTTATTTATTAACTAAATGAAAACGAAATATATCTTCACGCTTC
Source organism: Picea glauca (assembly GCA_000966675.3). Taxonomy (NCBI): domain Eukaryota; kingdom Viridiplantae; phylum Streptophyta; class Pinopsida; order Pinales; family Pinaceae; genus Picea; species Picea glauca. The sequence goes on from JZKD02S1622785.1 coordinate 1,590,899, forward strand.
AGTTGCCACACGATACTGTATAATAATTCCACTGCGCACTGTTATACACATGTAAATAAACCTAATTCTTCGCATAATTCCCATGGTACGAATAAACAGAATCAATCCAGATATGGTTTGACCCATTTTAAGCAGTTCCTTTCTCAAGCTTTCAACTCAATTTTGGTTTTTTAATGGCCAATTATCTATTTTATTTGAACCAATACAATATTGCTGAACACCTAATAATTCCACTGCGCACTGTTATACACATGTAAATAAACCTAATTCTTCGCATAATTCCCATGGTACAAATAAACAGAATCAATGGGCATTGAAGACAAAAATATACATATTTTAAATATGTAGTTCACGTTTTATAATCATGTGTTTTATGAGCATTGTTTAGTGTTTCATATTAATGTGTGATGAATATATAACAACAACACATGAACCACCGCCATGTTAGTTGAAATGACGTCCAGCTTAGTTGAAATGACGTCCAGCTTAATCATTGTGTTCAACTACTATTGTTGTAGTTATCATTGCGTTCAGCTACAAACGCTTAATTTTAAGGAATGTGGCAATGCAGAGTTTTATATATATTAATTTTTCTTAGTTAATTAATCTGTTAATCAATTTTTCTTAATAAGTTAACCTGTCAATCAATGGTTAGAAAAGTAATTTCTTAATCATATTAAGTAAATGTGAAAAAGTAAACAAGGTAACGGAATCATTCAGAAATGCAAGGAAGTTATGAACATTAAATTTCATCCATTGATTAGAGAGTACGATTAAGAATATGCCAGCATCTTCAATTGTTAACCATAAGATTAGAATTTTAGATTAAAAGGCGATTAATTGTGCCCATTTTCAATATATTTACTCTGTATAAATATTGTTTTTACAATTTATATAACACACCACTTCTACGTTCTACCCTTTCAGCATCTTCATGTTTTGCTTGCTCGTAACAAACCAAATAAAACATGGGCAGCCATATCACAAGGAAACCATCCAGCTGGTTCTCTCTGACGGCACAGTTCAGATCCTTCATAAACCCTTCTGTGTCACCGAGATCATTCAAGAATTCCCTCAACATTTAGTCTGTCACTCTGATTCATTCTACATCGGGAAGAAGACTCCTACTCTTTCTGCAAATGAGCAACTGAAGGTGGGCAACAAGTACTTCTTTCTAACCAAACACTTCTTTCAGTCTCCCTTATCTCTCCTATCTTTGGCTTCCTTAATATCGTCGCCGCCGCCGCTGCCACAAAATCTCCACTTACTTCCACAGCTGGCCTATCGGCTCCGCTTCGCAGTATCAAATGTGCTTCTGCTTTCTGCCAACCATTTGAGATACAGAAAACCGACGTTGGAGGAAGACTTCGGATCAAAGTCTGGCCGGAGTTTATTTCAAAGCTTATGGAAGACGCAAGGCTTGACACTGATGAACGTTGGTGTTCAGTGGGCGGGGATTCCGCGGATGATGAGAGTAGACTCTTGAATACTCCCGAATTGCGGAAGGTCTACGTGCAATTGGTGAAGTGTAGAGCCCAATGTTGGAGACCGATGTTAGACGTTTATAAAAATACAAACTAAATGTTTGTTTGCAGGACCTAGAACTTTCTAGGTTTTGAATCTGGTATATATTGCAGCAGAATTTAATTATATTAATACCTGGATCCATTTGATATTCGAATCCTTTCCGTTCCTTTTGCGATGAGCCTTGCACAGAACTGGAAATTGAGTTTGCACTGAACCCTCTGCTGGAACCCTCTGTTCAGACTGGAAATCGAGTATCTCTCTCATAACCTGCTGTCATACGCACCTTCAGATCAATTTTGATGGGTATTCTTGAAGGTTCTTTTATAGGCAGAGAGAGGACCGGTTTCTCCAAGATGGTTATTCTCCACCTGTCTATCAGAGTAGGAGATTTGACCATTTCGTTACCAAGACGACAGTTTTTGTAACTGTTTGTTCATATGGGTCATTTAATCACTAAATTTACGAAATTAGTCTTACATTCTCCCACTTGGCACATATGATAACTTAATGTTAGAGTTTAACAGAGTAGACATTAGGTGCGC